>CM051024.1:52439246-52481746 GCA_027627225.1 Congeria kusceri | reverse complement strand
CTATATTTAGGTTAGACTATTGGTGTTTGAGGAAGTAAAATATAATAAAAGATACACATAGAGCGTCCTTTAAGTTGCCTGTCGAATATGTTTAAAGGCCTTAAAAGAGTTGCCAGTAAAACGTTGTCTATGTTATTATAAGGAATAATCTAGAATATGGAATACATTTATTAATCGAGTACCGTTGGTTATTATACAGTTTTAATGCATGATGAAAAACGTCCATTATTTAGGTTTGAAGTAAACGCTTGTGGGTAGTTTAAAAAGTCGCACTTGTATTGTATCTGCATAATTATGATTATGTAATTAGCTTCGAAATCTTGTGCCATTTGCCCACCTAAACAGCAGAACAAAATTACCATTTACTAAGTCACATCTAGAAGAAAGCTATTTATGTACTGTCTTTTTTTATATATATTCGTAGAATCGTCAATTCCATTCTCCAATTCATTGAATTCAGACAATCGTTTGTTATTAAATTATGTTGGTGTTAATAAAAATCCCATTTATATTTTTAAAACATTTTCTTTTTCAAAATCGGTACACATGATAAAACATAAAGGGACTTTAAAATATTACCGTGGGGGTAAAAGTGGTACAAGGAAGAGCACTTGAAACCTTGTGAATTGATTATTTATTTATTATTGCACACGGACTATCATTTCAGTTGCAAAGAAATTGCACACTGAAAAAAGACATGTTTTTATATGAAATCACCAACACTTATCGCAATTATCAAATTATGCCTGAAATTTGCTCCTCGCAGTGGTCCCCCAGATCACTGTACAGAGTTTACCTAAATAATTGACGGCTATAATAAGGTGGCTAAATTAATGTGTGAAGCTACAGTCCATCAGTAGAGACAGCTGTAATAAGTAAAAACACTGCGAGTGGTATAGAAAGAAAACCACCGTGTGAAGTGTAAACAATGGAAGACCACTCTGTATACTGTAGCCGCGGAGACCACTATCAGTAGTGAAACAAGATAGAAAACCATGAGAGTGTAAAAATGGAGTCCACTGCCAGTAGCAATGCAGAGCAGACCACTGTTAGCAGTTAAGCAGGAGAAAACACTGTCAGTCGCGGAGCAGGGGATATCGCTATCAGTAGTGTAACAAAGGAGACAAATGGGAGAAGTGTAAAAAGGGAGACCACCGTTAGTAGTCTAGTAGGGGAGACCACTGTGAGTAGTTAAGCTGGGGAGAACAATGTGGGTAGTTACGCTGGGGAGACCACTCTGAGTAGTTTAGCTGGGGAGACCTGTGTTAGTAGTCTAGTAGGGAAGATCATTGTGAGTAGTCTAGTAGGGAAGATCATTGAGAGTAGTTTAGCTGGGGAAACCACTGTGAGTAGTTTAGCTGGAGAGAACATTGTGAGTAGTTTGGCTGGGAAGACCATTGTGAGTAGTTTAGTTAGGGAGACCACTGTGAGTAGTTTAGCTGGAGAGACCATTGTGAGTAGTTTAGCTGGGGAGACCGAGACCATTGTGAGTAGTTAAACTGGGGATACCATTGTGAGTAGTTTGACTGAGGAGACCACTGTGAGCAGTTTAGCTGGGGAGACTATTGTAAGTAGTTTAGCTGGAGAGACCACCTTGAGCAGTTTAGCTGGAGAGACAACCGTGAAAGTTTAACTGGGGAGACCACTATGAGTATTTTAGCCGCAGAGACCACTATAAGTAGTTTAGCTGGGGAGATCATTGACAGTAATTTAGCTCTAGACACCACCGTGGGTAGTTTAACTGGGAAACCACTGTGAGTAGTTTAGCTGGGGAGACCACTGTGAGTAATTTAGCTGGGGAGATCACTGTGAGTAGTTTTGCTGGAGAGACTATTGTGAGTAGTTTAGATGAGGAGACCACTGTGAGTAGTATAGCTGGGGAGACCACCGTGAGTTGTTTAGTTTGGGAGACTATTGTGAGTAGTTTAGCTGGAGAGACCACCGTGAGTTGTTTAGCTGGGGGAGATCACTGTGATTACTTTAGCTGGAGAGACTATTGTGAGTAGTTAAGCTGAGGAGACCACTTCGGGTAGTTTAGCTGGGGAGACCATCGTGAGTAGTTTAGCTGGGGAGACTATTGTGAATAGATTAGCTGAGGAGACAACCGTGGGTTGTGTAGCAAATCACTGTAAGTAGCGTGGCGGTGGAGACAACTATCAGTAGCGAAACAGGGGGACCACTGTGAGTAGTGTAGCAGGGAAGACCACTGTGAGAAGAGAAGCAGGTGTGACCACTGTGAGTACTGTTGCAGGGGAGACCACTGTGAAGAGTGTAGCAGGGGAAACCACTGTGAGTGGAAGAGCAGGAAATACAACTGTGAGTAGAGTAGCAGGGGAGACCACTGTGTAGTGTAGCAGGACCCCTGTGAGAAGAGTAGCAGGGGATACCACTGTGAGAAGAGTAGCAGCGGAGACGACTGTGAGTAGTGTAGCAGGAGAGACAACTGTGAGTAGAGCAGCAGGGGAGAGCACTGTAAGTAGAGTAGCAGGGGAGACCACTGTGAGTAAATGAGCAGGGGAGACAAATGTGAGTAGTGTAGCTGGGGAGACCACTGTGAGAAGAGAAGCAGGGGAGACTACTGTGAGTACAGTAGCCTGGGATACCACTGTGAGTAGAATAGCATGGGAAACCACTGTGAGTAGAGTACCAGAGGAGAAAAATGTGAGTAGAATAGCAGGGGAGACCACTGTGAGAAGAGTAGCAGGGGATTCCACTGTGAGTAGAGGAGCAGGGGAGACAAATGTGAGTAGAGTAGCTGGGGTGACCACTGTGAGAAGAGTAGCAGGGGAGACCACTGTGAGTAGTGTAGCAGGGGAGACCACTGTGAGTAGAGTATCAGGGGAGACCACTGTGAGAGGAGTAGCAGGGAAGACCACCGTAGTAGTGATACAATAGGATTCTCGCGGCCATTTTTTGGGTGGGTCGGTGGGACCCCTAATTTTCGCGGGAATGGTGCGGCGGGTTGATTTTCGCGGTATATTTCGCGGCCATTTTGATTACGTTCGGAGGGTCGCAGATTCTCGCGGCCATTGTGTTTGGTGGGTCGGCGGGACGAAGATTTTCGCTTTCGATTACGTTCGCGGCCATTTTGTTTGTTGGGTCGGAGGGACAAAGATGTTCACGATCATTTCGATTGTGTTTTGTGGGTCGGAGGGTCGCAGATTTTTGCGGGCATTTTGATTATGTATGGAGGGTCGAAGATTATCGCGGCCATTTAGTTTTGAGTTGTACTAACTTCGCTACCTTACAATTATTTGAGTAGCACAGTTGCTGTTTACAGGCGACACGTTGTCATTTTTTAGAGATGTTGGATTTACAAACGTGATATGGTCACCGATATATCGACAATTTACCTTTGAGCTAGACAATGACTATGCGCTATTGCTGAAAAAACGATGAAATGTTAAACCGTATTTAAAGAGAGGAGAAAAGGTTATAGATTTACCTTAAACATTTTTTGAAACTTAAAGCAATTTTAAAGAAAGCATTGAGCTGTTAGCAGCGTTTCTAGAAGGACAACCGTGATGGAGTTAGAATTTAATGCATCCGATTTAAAAATGTACAATGAAAGACTAAAAACGTTTGATTTTTGGTCTTTGCAAATTCATTCTAACAAATTTCAAATGGCAGCTGCTGGATTATACTACACGGGAAAAGGTAATATTGTTGAGTGTTTTTTCATGCTCAATTTGATTGCAACATTGGGATAAAGCGGACAACGCAATAAACGTTCATTTAAATAAGTCACCAAACTGTTTATTCTTACAAATGATTGGACATTTAAGCGATAGTTTAGCCGTTGGAATATCTGCACGTAGTACGGATTTGTGTTGGAGTTCTTGGAAGTCACCCCATTTTCAAGATGGCGTCCTCTAACGACTCCCCCTGAAAATGTCAAACGTATAACGTTTAAAAACAATAAGGTATATAAGCCGCTTTCTTATTCGCAAGACCTCAGAGTTTAACTGACTGCAATGACAAACGCATCTAAAAATGGCTAGCTCTAAAGATACTATGTCACTGCAAATATATGAAGATGGTCGCTGTGAGTCAATGGAACAGATGAAATTTACACAAGTGCCTCTGGATCACATAACCCAACCATCATCGATCGTTGTGCTTTTGAATTCTTACTTTGATTTTGTTTATGCTTCAGCATTGTTAGAAGTGAAACAAGTAGTAGTGACGAACATCTGCTATGGATGTCAAATAGACAATCCATCACAAAGAGAACATGATTGTATAATGATGGAATATATTGATGATCATGAACGGATATTTGATTTTTACATGGAGGACATGTTGCATGAGGTGAGTGAGCAAAATATATTACTAGCATGGGATGATCTTGTCAAAGGATTAAATATCTCACCAAACGTTATTCAGCTACACAAAATGGTGTTAGACAACAATGACTATTTACGGACTATGAAAACCGATCAGTTGAAGAATAAAATGAAAAAGGTTATGTACACTATAATACACGCCGAAGAACGCCTTTTCCCCAACAACAAATAAATATAAGATCACACATGCCAGCATCAGTAGTGGAGACATTTTCACCAAGCAGACAACAACTAGAATGGACATTAATAATCCATCAATCGCCAGGATGGAAAAGAAGCCATGCTTTTTGAGAAAGTCAAAACCGAAATAATAGACGCTGAACATGAATTTTCATCAATATCAAAAAGTTCAAAATGTTACATATCCATCATCAAATGGTTTGGAATATGTATACTTATTGTGACTGGTCTTGATCCAGGTTATGTATTGTTAGAACGTGGAACCGTCCATTCTGGAGCAAACGTAACACCTGATTTAACCTTATCCACATGTTCAAGTATTAAACAGTTTTCGCTTTCGGACAATGTATATGCTGCTGTATTTGTATGTGCCTAATCCACAAAAATGGATATACTATTTTAAAAAGAATAAAACACAAGCTAGAAACGATTTACCTCACACTGTTTCCGCAGAAAGCAAAGGTGAACAATTAAATCAGTTTCACGGGCAGAACAGACTGTAGATCAGGCCAAAAGCGAACTGAAACGAGATGGTATAAACACCTCATGAAATGTCATCTCCTCTTCATAGCCTAGAAAGAATTACATCAGTGCAACATCAATTCATTACCAGCAAACATCGGTTAAAGAAACGCAGAAAAAATACGACGAAAAAAATACACCAAAAAAGATACTGTATACAAGACAAACGCATCGAAAATAAGAAGAAAACGTGGAAAAAAGGAACACAAACTTGTTAAAAAATCACAAACGGTTAAAAAACACAGAAACCCATTGCAACGTGGGACATATTCCAAAGCTAAAGATGTCATATTTTACACAGGAAGGATTTTCTGAAGGTGTTCCTAATCAGTTGTTATTGTTTGATTTACAACCGACTCAAGTTGCTGTGAATGATGTATACTTTCAAGAGATTCGAACATTATCTCAAGTGTCAGATGACACACCTATCGAGTTTCAAATATGCGGACAAAATTCAATGGACTATTTGGATCTATATTTGTAAATGACACATCCTAATGGTACTAATATAACCATCAATACATTGGGACCAGTCAATTTATTTTTACAGGCGATATTTTCTGGCGTTGAAGTGTCACTACAGAACAAAGCTATTATTTCATCGAATTTCAATCCATATATTGCGATGAATCACACGCAACTAAACAGTGAATATAGCGCGACATGTTCACAGCTGGAAAGTCAACTCTTTATCAAAGACGATAGTGACCATCCAGAAGCATATGACCCACAAGGAGCCAACAATGGATTATTTATCCGACAAAAGTACATATAAAAACATTAGAACTTTAAGGACAAATTTATCATAGCTTATTTACGATTAAACGGTACATGTTGAATCAGTTGATGTGAAATTAAAACTCTACCGTAGTACTCCAGCATTCTGTCAGTTATCAGGAGATACATCACCAAACGATAACATAAATGTTACAGATATTTACCTTTAAGCTAAAAAAGTAAGAGTCAACCCCGCGGTTATCGTTGCCCATTCGGAGATGTTGAAGACCAGCACAGCCAAATACCCATTCGATAGACTAAATTGTCGTTCACAAACCATTGCCGCTGGAAGTGCAATGTTCACATGGGATAATCTATTTCAAGGGCAAAAACCTAACAGAGTAGTCATAGCTTTTGTAAGATCATTGTCTGGTGATTATACATCAAATCCATTTCATTTTTTGAATTGTGACATTCAAAGTATTTGCTTATATGCAGATGGATTCCGAGTGTGGGGAAAATTTGCATTTCAATTTGAACCTAGTTTTTCTAATGACACAACGTTTTTATCTCTGATGAAAACCGGTCATGTACTGTTAGAAGTTCAATTCAGACCATCACTGAAAGAAGCAACTAGCTGCATCGTGTACAGCAATTCACCAGGATTCTTTCATATCAACTCTCAAAGGGACATAATTACAGAATGAATACATCACTAATTCAGTGTTGTATAGACTGCAGCTTAGTGTTAAAAAAACACACTCGAGGTGTATTTGCAGTCGATCAATTGTCAATCAACTTATCATTCCCTTGTGGTTTTATTGCAAATACAGATGCCCATTCAAGAAAGGGTACACGTTGGTGTTCGTTTTACTTTCCAAACTCTACAACTGTGGAATATTTTGACACTGATGGAAAACCCCTTAGCTACTTTAATGATTATTTTGCTATGAATGTATTTGCATTTTCATCAGTTGTTTTACATTCGAAGCAATTGCAAAGTGTGTACAGTCATGTGTTTGGAATGTATTGTTTGTTTATCTTGCTGCAAAGAATAAATGGCGTATCGTTTAATGATATTGAAAATAGTTTTTTAAATGATTATGTATGCAATGATTCATTTCCATATAACTTTGTTAGTAATATATTTGTGAACTGTGTAAAAAAATAAAATATGAATTATCAATCATGTAAACCAGTAATAAAGTAGGTGTGAATGTATATATTTTGTTGTTGTTTTATGTTTGTTTCATTGCTAATTGTGACTTACTTGAATGCATACCATGGCAAATACTCTTGTTAAATTTGAATGTCCAGCTACTTGCATTGTAGCAGGAGCAAGTGGAAGTGGAAAATCAACATTTCTTTTAGAACTATTTAGATATGCAAACGACATGTTTGCTAACATTCCAAAGAAAATCATTTACTGTTATTATACATATCAATCTTTATACGATGATATGAAAACCCTGGTGGATAACATAGAGTTTTTTTGAAGGTTTACCAACCAAAGAAGATATGGATATTTGGTATTTTGAATCTGGTTTTAAAATTTTGGTAATAGACGATTTAGTGCAAAAAGCTTCAGAAAGTGTGGATATTGTTAACTTGTTTACTATTTACAGCCATCACCGAAATTTTTCAGTGTTTTTTTGTGGTTCAAACTTTGTTTTCGTGAGGGAAATACTTTCGCACCATCAGTTTAAACAGTCACTATTTTGTGTTATTTAATAATCAGAGAGATCAGCTGCAAATTAAAACATTAGCGAGACAAATGTTCACTGGTGAAACCAAATATTGTATGGATGCATATAAGAAAGCAACTAGAAAGACATATAGTTACTTACTTGTGGATGTGAGTCCACATTCAAATATGCTATATAAACTTCGTACAGACATATTTCCACATCAAACGTTGATAGTGTTTCAACCTGCAAAGGAAAACTATGAGTGAGAAACTGAAAAAATAAAAACATTTTTTTAAACTTTCTATTGAATACAGGAGAGAAACAACAACAATTGTTGATAAGAAATAGCACTAATGGATGTGATTACTGAAGTGGTTTACAATGCTCTCATGGGGAATATAGAAATAAGTGAAAATAATAAAAAGATGTTGAAACGACATAGAAATGCCATTCGTAAATTGGTGTCAAAGAAGCTATCACAAAGGAAGCGAAAAGCGCTTCTGTTAAAATATTGGAAACATATTATTTTATTAATAAAACCGTGTAAAGTATGGCTCAAGAATTAGTGTTGGTTCCTAAATCAAAATATGAGCATTTAATATCAACATCAAAGCTGCTACATGTAGGAAATACGGATCAAATATTGGAGAATACCCCAAATCCAACAAAAGGGCGCAATTTATCAACTTACAAACAGAAGAATGTACAACAACACGGAGGAAATATGGAGAATAAACAATCATTTGTTAGTCGTTTAAACACTGCTTTTCAGAGCAGTAAATCAAGGAAAAGAAATTCAAAAGGAAATAAAAAAAACCCCATATTTTATTAATAAACTTAAAGACAAAAAAAGTTAATAAAGAAACAACCCATAAACAATGATAAGTCTAAATGGCTAGTTTATAATGTGTGAATTTGGAGCCATTTTCACGGCTGGTGATTAACGCGTTATATATATAAATAGCGTTTTCGTCATCCTCTCCACAGTTTGACAGCTTTCTCTTACCAATGCGGACATAAATTGTGTCTTTGCGGTTCAAGTAACAACCGAATATTAATGTGCTATATAAGGAGCTTGTTCAGCGCTCTCTCCAGTTTTGATAGTATTTCAACATGGATGATATAAATTGTGATGAACTTATGAAAAAGTATTCAGATGACAATAAGGAATTACAAAAAGTTCTTAAATCTTTAAAAAGAAAATTGAATATTGATGAAGACAAAGAAAATAAACTACAAATAAATCAGTGTCACATTTGTGATACAGTGTATAAGAATAAAAGTCACTACAACAGACACTTGTTACAGCATAAAACATTTTTCTCATGTACATATTGTGGAGATAAGTTTAGAAGAAAGGATGCTCTTCAGAGGCATATCAACAGAAAACATTTTCAAAAGTTGGAAGCGTTCTAAAACCAAAGAATGATGGCTCACCAACTATACATAAAGACAATCCTCACAATGTACTTACAGACAACAACAATATCCAATCATCATCTACAGATCATAGCTATGCGATGTCATCATCTTCATCGTCTCCACCAGAACAAATGGATAACAACGATACAACTACACCACGTTTGCCAACTCATACAACAGCACAACATGAATACGCAATTAACAATAATATACAAGATTCTACAATAATACCCAATCAACATGAACAGTATGACATATTAACATTTTTTGCTAATACCAAACAGAAAGAGCAAAGCTTTCTTCATCATCGTTTGCAAAACAAAGCAATTTAAGTGGTATCTATCAGCACAGGCGGAATTTACTAGGCTTGGACAAAATGAACATCAGACAGTAACAGCGCATTTCAGAAGTTAAACGTATAGCACTTTAAATATGAATGTATTCGACGAAGAGGAATTGAATGAATGTTTTCAGAAAATGTTTGAAAGTTTTGAAAAATATGTGAGAGAGGGTTCTGGGTGAGTTTTGAAAAAAAGTGGTTCATTTAAAAGTTCATTCAGTGACATATTTACCACTGAATGGATCTAGTTACATGGAACTACCTAAGGCCTTGAAGCGTTCTCAGTGTTTGTTAAATATTAAACATTTTGATAAAAAATGCTTTGGAGTTGTCTAGCCTCCTTGCAACCCTGGAATTATGTTCTGGTGAGTGATTATGAACCATTTAGACAGGAACTGAATATATGTGATCTATCTTTTCCTATAGCAATAAATCAGATAAGCAAATTTGAGAAACAGAACCCATCTATATCTGTCAATATTTTCACGTTTGAAGACAATGATGTTTTACCTCTATACATTACAAAATGTAACGACAGACAATATCATATTGATTTGTTACTTCTACAATCAGAAGAAAAATCTCATTATGTGCTTATTCAAAATATAAACCGATTTTTAAGTCAGGCACGAAAGAGTCACTATTTATTACATTATTGTCGACATTGTCTCGATGGTTTTATCATTCAAGCTTTGCTAGAAGAACATGTTCCATATTGTCAAGTTCACGATGCACAAAACATTGAATTACTATCCCAAAATGACTTTTTTCTCGAGTTTAAAGATTATGAAAAACTTTACGTGTCCCCTATGTCATATACGCTGATTTTGAAACTTTAAACAAACCCATTGATACAATCAATCCAGGAGGTTCCACCATTAAAACCCAGCTTTTGGCACCATGCTCCTATGGGTATAAAGTGGTTTCGACAGACCCAAATTTTGCAAAATACACAGTTATATATAGATGACCTGATGCTTTAAAGAAATTAATAGAATGTCTGTTAAAAGACGCTGAAGACATACACAAACGTTTAGAAACCATTAAGCCTTTTAATTTAAGTGATGATGAACAAAGAATATTTCAAATTACAGAAAAATGTTGTTTGTGTAAGAAAGTATTTACAAGACTTGATAAAAAAGCTAGACATCGTGATCATGTCACAGGGAAATACATTGGAACAGCTCACATGAACTGCAATTTACAATGCAAGCAAGTTGGATTTATTCCTGTCATTTTTCACAATTTAAAAAAATGTGATGGTCATTTGCTTTGTTAAAGTATAGGTCTATTTAAAGATTATAAAGTACAGTGTATTGCACAAACATTAGAAAAATATGTATGCTTTAGTGTAGGAAAACTTCGATTCATTGCTTCATTTGCATTTTTGCCATCATCTTTGGAGACTTTTGTGGATAACTTGCGCAGACATCACTCACACATTTTAATAATTTAATTGAAAATCATGCGGAGATCCTGTTAAGAAAATGTGTTTACCCTTATGAATATATGAATCATTTGAGTACATTTGATGAAACAAAACTCCCCTCCATTTACAAGTTCTATTCCTCACTAACAGAGGATAGCATTTCCATTGAAGATTACGAACATGCAAAGCATGTAGTCGAAATATGCAATCTCAAACTATTGGGGGATTATCATGATATTTACCTTAAAACAGATGTGTTACTACGTACCGATGTCTTTGAGGCATTGCGAAACATGTCACCAAAATGCTATGATCTTGATCCGTGCCACTTCTATACAAGTCCGGGATTGAGTTGGTCAGCTATGTTGAAAATGACAGGTGTGACATTAGAACTTTTGGCAGATATAGATAAGGTTCGGTTTATTGAAAAGGGTATACGTGGTGGGGTCAGTCAAATTTCTAATAGATATAAAAAGGCATATAATCAGTATTTGGAGGATAATGATCCCTCTCAAGAAACTTCCTTTTTAGCGTATTATGATGTTAATAATTTGTATGGATACAGCATGTCACAAAAATTACCAGTGGAAATGTTTACATTTTTGAGCAAAGAAGAAATTAAATGTTTTGACATTTTAAAAGTTCCAGATAATGGATCCAAGGGATATATATTAGAAGTAGATTTAGAATATCCATTAAATTTACATGATTATCACAATATATATCTATAAGCACCTGAAAAACAAATAAACCCAAGTGAGCAATTGTCATTATATGCACAAAATATTTTTAAAAAGCTTTATATCACTGAGACGCTTCCAAATAGAGCTAAACTACTCACCACCCTCGAAGACAAACATGGCTGTGTTCTCCATTATCGGAACTTGCAACTGTATCTTCAACTAGGGCTGAAATTGAAAAAATACATATAATTTTGAAATTTCATCAAGAGGAATTCTTGAAAACCTATGTCGATTTCAACACAAACATGCGACAACAAGCACGATCAACGTTTGAGAAAAACTTCTACAAGCTGGTGAACAATTCAGTTTTTGGTAAGAAATATCTATACAACATTTACGCGGAATGAATTTCTATTATATTAAACATTTGCGCGGAAATAAATTACTAATATGAAAATTAATCAGTTTGCAATACTTATTACTTTTTTTATTTGACCGATTTATTTCAAATTGTTCATAAAATCGCATTGTTTACCATGAGTATCCATTACTGTGAAGACTATGGAGAACCTTCGCAAACATCAAACAGTCCAGATAGTCCATACAGACGAACGACTGAAGAAGCTTTCTGCCAAATCGACGTACAAAATACATAGGATCTTTTCAAAGGAACTTGCTGGTGTTGAGTTAAACAAAGTCAAAGTAACATTAATGAACCCATTTATATTGGAATGACTGTATTAGATTTGTCGAAACATAATATGTATGATTTCTATTATAACCACTTAAAACCTGTATATAGGCACAAAGTACAGCTGCAGATGACGGACACAGATTCATTTTTGTTTAGCTGTGAAACAGATGATTTGTTTAATGATATGCAAGATTACTATCACTTGTTTGACACCCCCGATTTTCCAGCTGATCATTTCCTGCATAGCAACACAAACAAAAAAGTGATGTGAAAAATGAAAAGTGAAACCAATGAAAAGTGCATTTCAGAGTGCTGTGGCTTACGATCTAAAATGTACGCATTCGCTTGTGATAACAATGAAGAAAAGCGACCTAAAGGAATTTCAAGAGTGGTTGTAAAAAAAGATTTAATGTTTCAATATTATAAAAACACATTATTTAATAAAACTCAGGTATTATCTGAAATGCATACATTACGATGTTATAACCTCAGCATGTATTTAGAGAAAATCAATAAAATCGGTATATAATGTTTTGATGACAAACGATATTTATTAAATGATGGTATTAGCTCATATGCTTATGGACATTACAAAATACAACAAAAGTGCCATGAAAATAAAATAAATGTTTGTTAATGTATCACCTCTTTTGAATTATTTATATTCAAATTATATGCACGTTTGTTACCTGTATGTAACATATGAAGTGTTATGGTTTATAATAAATGTATTATTTTCAGTAAATATGTTTTTGCTTTAATAACTCACCGGGATAGCAAACAACATGTCTTCTTTAGATAACACCTACAACAAGTTTACGATAAATGTTATTACACTGTTAAGTACAATCAATGTTTTTTCAATATAATGAATAATTGTATCTATGAAATAACACAATTACATTTTGAGTCGCCTCCTGTTTAGGTTTTTCAGTCTGAAATCATAATGTATTTACGTTTTAAGGCAACATTTAACAACCTAGTGTAAATATGCATTGAAACTATTCCTAGTTATTTACTACATCTAAATCTATCATTTAATATCTCTGAAAACTATCAAATATCCTTCCGCGTTTACTGGTGTTACAGGCAACACCTCGTACCCTAACGGGTGCTGGCTCGGTTTCCCAGTTTGTTGTGGTGGGGTTTGACTCTATTAAAAATAACAACAACAAGACTAAGACATATCAAAATCTAAAAGAAAACAGAAATAAACACACACCTGAAATATCCCGTGTGGTATTCCCCCATAACTAAGGATCAAAAAGTAAGATAATTATTTAACTCATGTGTGCTTAAACGATTACAAGTATTTTTCTTGGGTCCCCAATATGAACGTAAGTTACTCCCATAAAATATATTCCAATCATTTTCTATAATGTGTTCTTATTGTTCCATTTACACCTCTTTTTTGAGAAAGCTAGGCTCATTTAAGATCTAGTATACATAATAACATACATTCGAATGGGAAGGGACTGCTTCATTTTAACATATATAGGGGAATTACACTTCGACCAGTCGAATAAGCGAACCGAACAACGATGTACAGGCTGTTATGCTGGTTTACACCAATCAACTGACAATATACAATTTGTCAACCATTGTTTACAATAATGGGTGGAGTTAATCGAAGGTTTAACGATTGCGGCTGTCTGTTCACATATCAACCAAAGACACCACACAGGTACATCCGGAGGCAACTATATGGCGATTGCTTGAGACGGTCATCGAAACAGAAACAACACATGAACGACCAGATGTTGTGGACTTTCAATTATTCCCATAATGTAATTAGAGCGTGGTAATTTAAACTTGGGTTGTTGTGTATATAGTGTTGTTTAAACGTTTTCACATAATATCGAATAAGTTACGACTCACAAAAATAATAATTCACCACACTAACAAATCGCAACAGTTTCATTACGATTCACCCCACTACTAAGTTGACTGTAACGAAATATTTAGAGGAAATTGGTTGTAACTAAATTGGGCTTGAATGATGATTTGGAAAAAAAAAGACAATACTGTTTTTAAAAAGTCCAACATTATATATCTTTAACTGAAAATAAAACATGTTGTTAAAGTCATCTTCTGAAACTTTAAGAACTAAGGTTATTAATCATTGAATACTTTATATTTCCGTCCTGTTTATCGGAACACTACAGAGTGTTTTAAATCTGTCGACACAAACATATTCAATACACAAACAAATATTGTTTGTGTTAATTGATCAGTAGGACTGCAATTAAGTTGTTATGTATTTGTATCACACTTCAGTGCTATGTGATTTGAAACAAAACATTTCTGTCTCACTTGCTAAACTATCATGATATAAATTGTATATTATTGTCATATAAAGCATTTACTACTTCTTTTACATGTTTAACTTTTTAAAAGCTATATTTTTGTATGCTCAATCATGTGCATAAACGTGTTAATAAGCATATATGCCTACTAATGGTTATTAGTTTGTTGTTTGTATACTTATATATATTTTAATATTTGCCTATTAAATTTAAACAAAAAAAAATAAATTATGCATGTTTTGTCTTCTTTAAAAAAGTTATATTCCATAAGGTGTGACATTTTACAATAAGAACGTTCTTTGTTTATGGTGGTGTTTGCAAGTGTTCAATGGTGACGATGATTTTCAACGGTAAGAGTATTTGTTCGGTATGCAGAAAAAATCAGTGTGTTCAAGCGTTGTTAACATGACAGGTGTTGTAGCGTGTATCACATCTACATGGGGGTTTGTAAAACCCATGTTCGTTGTGACACCTGTCCAAGCGTGATGGTTTTCTGTCGAGTTTATTGCACTACAAGCGTGGTCTAGCATGTCATTGGAAAGATGTATCTGCATAGTCAGCAGTACATGCTTGAGGCTGCATAGTCAGCAGTACATGCTTGAGGCTGCATAGTCAGCAGTACATGCTTGAGGCTGCATAGTCAGCAGTACATGCTTGAGGTTGCATAGTCAGCAGTACATGCTTGAGTCTGCATAGTCAGCAGTACATGCTTGAGGCTGCATAGTCAGCAGTACATGCTTAAGGCTGCATAGTCAGCAGTACATGCTTGAGGCTGCATAGTCAGCAGTACATGCTTGAGGCTGCATATTCAGCAGTACATGCTTGAGGCTACGAAAATCATATACATACAATTTTACGGTGAAATGAAGAAAGCAATTATGAATATATCGCAGTTGGTAAAATTCAAGTAACTGACGTAAATAATATCTTTACAAAGCAGCAAATAGCAGTTTATCATAATGTAATGTATTTGCATTTTATTACAACTATGAGCAAAAGAAAAGTCAATGATGTCTTTTCCTTGCCAACATTTGTAAATAAATACTTAAAGATCATTTACGAGTTATCTTTATATACTATAAAGGTCAGTAAATTAACAAAGCAATGTATGCTTTTAAATGATAGTTTTAGCTTATGATTATACCGTACATTGGGGACAAATTCATAGAAAATGAAATTTTCATACTTCATCATTCCAGTATAACTATAAACTTCCGATTATTGACAGTCATTAGACATGTTTGAGATAGGTTGCCATATGAAGTATCCGTCGTATTGTTGTTGGAATATTTACTGTTACGATGTGAAATCAATCTCTTAAGTAATGTCATAAAAAGAAATTTAAACATTTACAAATCCTTTTTTAACACATTTCAAATGTTGTACTTGATAAAACTCGATATAATATAATTTATTTGTGTTATGCTTTTACAAGTTAATCAAGGAGTGATGTTTAAATATTACATACTTTTACAATGTATTTTGATTTTAACCTGGTAACTATGGTGTACATATTGTTTTGTTGATCTTAAAATAAGGTTTCCTATGCTTTATATATTTTTAATTTCATTTTTAAATGTTGTAAATTGTTAGGTATTCAAATGATCAAGATTCAGTCACATAAACATGGTACAATGTATTTGGAAATATTTTCACACGCTAACTGGAGATATTCAGATAATTAATTTTGGCGTTTGCGAAGTGAAACAAATTTAGCTACTACTTCATACTTACAAATGAATACCAGTAGAGTTTATGGGGAGTTGGTGAATATCACACAAGATAGCCGTGTTTCATCAGAATATACATAAACGAAATATAAATATAAACATATTATACATAAACAATGATGAATAAGTCAACAGGTACGAATCTATACTAATACATATTTACTTATAAAGCTTTAACAAGAAAAGTATGAACAATGTGAGTTTCAATTGTATACAACAAAAGTGAAACACGCTTTCATTTTACGTTTAGCTTCCTTATTCAAAGTGAGATGCCATATCAACTACATAGAAAGAAACCAAAGCAATACGTCTATTGTGTTGTACAAGATTCAGTTAACTAAACATTGTACAAATTAATTGGAAATAGTATTACACGCTTACTGGGGATATTTTGGTATTTTAGGGCGGCATTTGCGAAAACCACGATTCCAAACTTTTTAATCCGTCATTGTACATTTTTTAAGTTGGGTGCATTAAATTCTAACTCCATAACGGTTGTCCTTCTAGAAACGCTGCTAACAGCTCGATGCTTTCTTTAAAATTGCTGAAAGTTTAAAAAAATGTTAAAGGTAATTCTATAACATTTTCTCCTCTCTTTAAATACAGTTTAACATTTCATCGTTTTCTTCAGCAATAGCGCATAGTCATTGTCTAGCTCACAGGTAAATTGTCGATATATCGGTGACCATATCACGTTTGTAAATCCAACATCTCTAATAAAAATGACAACGTGTCGTCTGTAAACAGCAACTGTGCTTGCGCCATATTCAATAAAATAATTGTAAGGTAGCGAAGTTAGTACAACTCCAAACAAAATGGCTGCGATAATATTCGACCCTCCGAACGTAATCAAAATGGCCGCGAAATATACCGCGAAAATCTACCCGCCGCACCATTGCGTTTCGCGTTACAGCGGAGATCACTGTGGGTAGAGCATCAGATGAGATAAACTGTGAGTAGCCTAGCAATGAAGACAACTGCTTGAGTTTAGCTGGAGAAAACTACTGTGGGAAGCGAGGCAGGTGATATCTAGATACCATTATAGACTGAAGCTGGGTGGAATTCAAGTAGATCACATACATTTGTCGCTATAATTGCATTACTACACTATGGAAGCAAGTATTTTTTTTTGCCATGAAAAAATAGTAACAGTGCATAAGTTTTTTGTGCATGAAGCATCGTTGACGCAATTCATCAAAATCTATATGCGGGTCCGTGGCATATGATCACAAAGACAAATCATTGCAATTAAGTAACCGAACATGGGTCAATCATTAATTAAATTTTAATCGATGTGTGGCATTATTTATCAACCGCTAGAGGTTAGATACCAGTAAAGCATTGTGTACCCCTCCGTGGTCCATTCAAAAGTAGTGCCTATTACTAAAGAGTTCCTCTTCTCTTCTGGCATAAAAGCCATTTAGACATATCAGACATGCCTTTTGTAGTTATTTCTAATATCCTATGCGTGTCTGCAACATTTTGGTGCATTTCATTGGAGGCTAACTTGAAAGGTGAATTTTTGGGGTGTGTTTACTGTGGTATGGGGCTTTTGTCGAAATATGACTGACGAAACCCTGTTTTCTACCGGTGCATGCATTCAAGTGAGATGCATATTCTTAGCAGTAACATGACATATCTTTTTTATTGCAAAGTTTGCAAGAGGACAGACTGATCTTTAAATTGATACCAGAAATAAAGGAAATGCTAGAAAAATGCTTGGAAAGTTTGCCGTTTTATAATGGGACCCTATGAGAATTGGAATTACTGGTACCTAACCTAGACGACATTTATTATTTCATATGCTAAATATAGACAAGAGGGCACGCATAGTATGTGTAACCAGCTTTGCCACTAGCACATGCGCAATATTCCCGGCTGCCATCGGACAGAAAGCGGAAATGCCCTGGAAGTTAATATTTAAGCGTAGCACGCGATTTCTATATTTTGTGTGCTTATGAATTTAATTTAGTGAAATTATCTGAAAGTGCATTTAAACTTATGTTGATCACTTAGGGTTTTTAAAATGCATGTGCTTCTGTCTGTGAAATATTTGTTTTTTACTTTTTTGTAATGGAACATTCTTTAACTTTGTAAAATTATTGCTGTGGTATTTTACTTAAGTTCCAGACATATGTTACTAAATAGAAAATTTGGGTTCTTCTTATATATTATTACATTTGTATTCGACATAAAATTATAATAATTTTACTTTGTTGAATGTATTTATTGATAGTACTATTTCTGTTTTAAGATAGTATTGGTTCTCTTGCAAAACCTTGATGCATAAGTATTATGATTATCGTTTTTATTAAAGTACAAGTACAAGTAAGATTTCCGAACTGCGATAGAGTCATGTAAAATAATTATTAAATAAAACTGAATGCAAGAGGATATTTTTGCTATAAACGATATGCATATAATGATTTTGAACTTGTGAACCAAGGTATAGGTTAAAATCAAGAACTGCGAATTGACCTTAAAACGGTTAACGTTAATTATCTTAACAGCCTATGCAAGTCAATCCGTAACGTAAATATCTTCACTGATGTATTGCACTGATACTTCTCTGAAATTAAATAACGCCTTGTGCACACTCAGTCGCGCATAGTGAAGGCGTTGAGTTCTATTATACTCGTACTATGAATGGTTTAACGAGACTCATTAAATATCATGTTAAGGTATTCATCGGCTTCTATTTGTATTGTATCACGTTTACAATTTCTTAAGTTTAATTGGCGACGATACGCGAGATAGCTCGTTTCATTCACCGCAAACTCAGTGAACTCGTCAGGTTTTCAATTCTCTTGTTACAGAAATCCTAGACAGTAATAGATATCCAGTTTGAAGATCAATAAATAGTAACTATTGGTTAACCATTCTTCCAATACAATACACTACCCTAAGATTTCATAATACACGTTTGCTAAGTTAGAAAATAAGGGTAGAAATAGCGTTAGCTCGAAGAGTGTTTATCGATTGCAGATAAACGAATGGTATATTTACGATGGATATAATTATACAAGAATTACGATATTAACGATATTCTAAATCGCAGTGTTAGGCAGCAAACTGGATGGATAAAGTTGGATTTACGATCAATATAATTATAAAGTGTTACGAAATTAACGACGGATTCTCCAACTCGCAGTGTTAGGAAGCAGTTCGTATAAAATAAGGAAGTTATATCGACTAGAACAAATAGAACAATAGAAACTAGAACAACATCAAATATTCACATTGTATAACACAGTTTATAACACGAAACTTTAATGCGAAGAAACATCACGGATACGATTTCTTTTGAACAGTCATCTCTCATTTCGTTGTTTGTTCTGAATCGGACTTAAGTTAGACATAGGCCTTACGGATTAAAACTGCACCTGTAAGTACCCGGGTACACAATATTTGATACCTCAGCTGCATCTTATTAGTAGACAAATCATGTTATTTAAAGCGGACAGTTCGCATACTGATGCATTGATATTTATAAATACTTTAGGTTAATTATACGTTTATATTTCATCCCACACCTCAAAAGAAATTTAATTAATACAGGTGTATACATATTTTCTATCTACTTTTATTTTCATACATTGACCTTAAATGTTAACATATGATGAATGTAATTTTATTGAACTAAACCAATTGTTGTACCCAGCGAGCAAGCCCTTATAAGCCCAATATGGGCTACAGGTGGGCAAATGTAACATATGGGCCCCATATGGGACCCATATATTATTTGTTCAGCCTATATCGGGCCCATATCGGACCAAGCAGGCAAGCCCACATGGGTTTCTTGCAAGTATGCCCATATGGGTCCCGGTAAGTCATAACATGTGGGCCTGATAAGGGATATACCTGGGCTGATCTTCCACATGGGCCCCATATGGGACCAATATACATCACCTTGCCCATGTTAGACCCACTTGGGTCCCGGACAAGCAAGCCAATAAAGGTGCCAACAAAAAAGCCCATATGGTTTCCCAACTAGTAAGCCCATATGGGTCCCAGCAAGAAAGCTAATATAGGTCCCCAACAACCAAGCCCAAATGGATACCGGCATGAAAGCCCATATGGGTCCCAAACAAGCAAGTCCTTATGGGCCTCCGATTCCAAGCCCACATGGGTCCCAGAAAGAGAGCCCATAAGGGTTCTTAACAAGAAAGCCCATATGGGTCCCAGCGAGAAGGCCTCTATGGGACCCAAATAAACTGACCCATATTGGTCACAAAGGGCAAGCCCATGTGTGTTTTCAACAAGCAGCCCCATATGGGTCTAATCAAGTAGGCCTATATATGTGAGACCAATATACATCGTCTTGCCCATATTAAACCCACTTGGGTTGCAGGCAAGCAAGTCCATATACGTCCCAGCAAGCAAGCCCATATGGGCACAATATGGGCTTTACATGGGCAAATATACCATATGGGCCCCATCAAATATTCTTATGCCCATACCGGGCCCATATTGGACCAAGCAAGTCAACCCACATGGGTTCCCAGAAAGTATGCCCATATTGGCCCCAGTAAGCCATCCCATGTAGACCGATATGGGTTATACCTGGGCTGATACACCACATGTGCCCCATGTTGGACCCATATCAGACCCAGTTGGGTCCCAGGCAAGCAACCCCATATGGGTCCCTGCAAGAAAGCCCAAATGGGCGCCAACCAAGTAAGCTCCTGATGGGTCCCAACAAAAAAATCCATATAGGTCCCCAACAAGTAAGTCCATATGGGTCCCAGCAAGACAATCCATATTGGTCCCCAACAAGCAAGCCCATATGGGTCAACAACAGCAAAACCACATGGATCCCAGCATGAGAGCCCACATGGGTACCAAATATGCAAGCCCATATGGGTCCCAGCAAAAAGGCCCGTATGGGTCTCCAACAAAATAGCCCATATGGGTCACAAAGAGCATCCCCATATGGGTTCCCAACAAGCAAGCACCTAGGGACACCAACATTCAACCCAATACGGGTCCCACTAATAGAGCCCATATGGGTCCCAAGGAAGTAAGCTCGTATGGGTCCCGGCAAGCCAGCCTATGGGGACCCAATATGGGCTATAACTGGGCTTATTAACCACATGGGTTCCGTTAGGGTTCCACATACATTGTAATGCGCTTATCAGTCCCAGGTAGGACCCATGCAAACAAGCCAATATGGGTCCCAGCATGAAAGCCTAGATATGCGTCATCCAAAAGCAAACCCATATGGGTCCCAGCAAGAAAGCCCATATGGGCCCCAAAAAGCAGGCCTAGATGGGTCAACAATAGCAAGCCCATATGGGTCCCAGCAAGAGAGACCATATGGGTTCCTAACTAGCAAGTCCATATGAGACCCAGCAAACACGCCCATATCGGTCAGTCTGATGTGTGCTTCTATGACCAGTTCAAGGCAGTTATTCACGGCCGCCATCTTGTTTTGTGAACTGCAGATTTTCTTTCGAGGAGCACAATGCAGCTTGCATTTCTTAAATATCAAGTAAGTAAATATGTGTTTTGCACTTGGACAAATGTTTGTCATAACTTAATAATCATAATTGCACTTTAAATCAGAATTAAAGTAAATATATCTGTATTGTCATGTATTTTCGCGACTATTTAAAACAAATGTTACTTCACTATCACAACTGTTTCAAAATGTGTGTGTTGTTTTGTACGTGTATGCCTTGCATTAATTATCATGTTCTTATTTATCACTGTAATCAATATTAAAATATTTAATTACACACAAAATAAACAGGAAATTCAGTTGTGTTATTAATCGCGTTATATCTCATTATAACACAGCACGGCCACGCCGCTAATTTTCCATAGATAAAGAATAAAATCAACCATGGGTTATTCTGCAACAAATTATTGGCGGAGCCTTATGTTTTAATATTGGCGGAGCCTTAATAACCAACGGTTTGTCGTTTTGCTTGTTATCAAACCACTCGGGCTACCGCCCTCGTGGTTTAATTCCTACGCATCGAAGCTCCAAACCGTTGGTTATTACCGCAGTTACCAACAGTAACCCTTCAATTGTTGTTATGGTTTATTGACATTACTGAAACGCATGTGAATGTACTTTTGTGGAAAATGGGCGGAGTAGAGATTCCTATAGTTTTCCTTCATAACCTTTAAAATTACAGAAGAATTTTACAGAAGATCGTGTTGGAATCAAAATAATTGACAGGTTAGCGATGGTTAATACGGTAATAACTAACAGTTTGTCGTTCCGATGCTTGTTATCAAACCACTCGGGCAACTGCCCTCGTGGTTTAATTGCTTCACATCAGAACTCCAAACTTGTGGTTATTACCTTAATAGCCAACGCTAACGTGTCAATTATTTCGAATCTAACATGATCTTCTGTAAAATTCAATTATATCTTAATTAATGACATTATACATAATTGTTAAACCTGCTATACATTATTAATTATTTAAAATATTTACGTGTAGATCTATGATCTGACTAGGTTGGCGATAAAAAATCTTAACTAGTAGCCACAAAATTTGATTTTGCAAAGAAAACCCATTATTTAGAAATATCTTCAGAAAATATGCTTCATGTCTAAATGTTTTCCAAAAAATTGAGTAGCCAAATAATAGAAATTTTAATAGCCAATTATAAAGTTTTGTAGCTAATGGCTATTTTGGCTACTGGTAGCGCTTACATATGATGTTAATCTTACCTGCAGTAGACTGGCCAAATACCAGTAGTTGCAATAGCATGAAAATATATTTCTTTTAAAGGGACTTGTTCACACATTTTCGTATTTTTTAAAAATGTCACTCAACGTCTTAACTGTAATTTAAACTAAATATGTTGGATTGACCAAAAACTAATATTATATCAAGAAAATAAATAAATAAAAATTGCCCTGGACGGGACTCAAACCACATCCGCCAGGATTAAAAACCTCTCACTGTAACCACTCAGCTATTCTGACTGCCGATCATTGAGGTGAATGTTTAACGCTAATCGCTATATAAATGGTACACATATTTTCCAAAATACCGACAAAAAGCGTTACAAACGCTTTATAATTTTAGCCCTTTCAGTTGATTTTTCATAAAACTATAATTTTAGCCATTTCAATTGATGATTTTTCATAAAAGACACTGTATTTCTAATATTTCTGTATTTTTGGATCTATGAAAACTATTTTGAAAATTGCCAATTTGCCAATCTGTGAACAGGTCCCTTTAACAGACTATGTCATCAAAAAAGGCCTCAAGGGGGCAATTTCTTTAAAAAATCTGAAAGTTAGATATAAATACTATCATATAATAATGGTTAAATCAGGGTATATATAATGGGAAAAGAGTGTACGCATTCTGAGGTAAAAATCAATTAATATTATGGTTTTTGTTTGTTTGGCCCTTTTCCTGTTTATGTTTTGAAATCAGAGTTGTGAATATTATGTATAACCATAGTTTACAGATGACTCCTTACCAAGCGTGATAGTGCAGTTGGTTAGTGCGCTGGCTACTGTCATTTCTTTGCATGGCTCCTAAGTCTTGAGTTCGATACCTACTTGGGGTTTTCTTTTTTTCAGGCTTTTTTGCTAATTTGTTTTTATCAAATATCTTATCGTGTTTTGTATTTTATTTATTTATTTAATAAACATGCTTTAGAAGAGTGTATTTCTATCAAATACTATACTTTATAGTGCAATAGAAAGCCATTTTTTCGTTGACATAGTCCCTTTAAATGCTCATTTATAAATAGCTGATAACAGATTGTACAGATATATAATACATACATGTATTCCCTTCTTCACACAGGTATGGAGATTATGATTATGAAAGAGCATTTGATTCTACAGTACAACTTCAGCAGAAATGATGGAAAACTACATTTTGTCAAACTTCAACTTGTCCAAGTTTGATAAAGTAAGTTTGATATTTTGAGAAAATGAAATTGCTGTTTATTTCATGAAAATAAAATTGTTGTTTGTTTATAAGAGTACATAACATATATATCAACTTTATTCAGATTTTTTTTTTTAAATCCCAGACTCCGTGCACCTCAAAGTCATCTGTCAGACAATGATATGTAAAGCATACACCACATGTTGAAAACATATACACTGTTAACTAATTATTATTTATTTATTTGGCATAACATAATGCATACACTGATTGTTGCAGTAATAATTCCTTGATATATCAAACACAGGTTTAACTAACATTATATGTATAAGGTTTGTGATAAATTTTGTCAGACACCCTCATTTTTTGTCTGACACATCTGATTGTCTGACAGGTTTCGCACTGTCTGGAATTCTACATATTTTTAATGTTTATTTCATTTCAACACATATTTTTGAATCTGTACTTTCAGAACATGTGTTAAGGTCGAGGAACCAAGAATGCAAGGCAAGCTTACAATGAGGAGACTGAAAAAAGCTACTTGGTGGTGTGTGTGATCCAAAAATGCTGCAGATGTAAATAACTGAACGTGAAACACCCCATACTTCTGATAACCAAACAGTGATCAGTTCAATTAACTATTAACAAGGCAGTAATTGCCGAACTTGTATGGAGTCCAGTATTTTCGTGCTCATTACAAGAGACAGTCAGTTAGCAATGAAGTTCATTAGCCCTTACCACACTAAATAAGAGAAACAATGCACATCATAATTACCAGTGTTATTGACACTTGATATTTATATCCAGTAGTTTATAATTAGAAAACATGCAATTGTAATTGCTGTGAGTGAAATGATTGCAATCATAGTCTAAATTGTTGTATTACATGGACTTAAATTTTAATAATTATATGTGTTTTAGCTCGACTATTCAAACCGAATAGTTTGAGCTATACTTCTCACCGGTTCGTAGGCGTCGGCATAATGCTCTGGTTAAGGTTTGTGGGCAACAAGTCCATATCTCTGTAACTACTACAGATATTCAATTGAAACTTAACCCATGCCTTCAGGGTCATCATTTAAGGTCACTGGTCAAGATCCATAACTATGACTGCAATTTAACAGATTTATGCCCCTTTTTGTACTTAGAAAATTTAGGTTAAAGTTTGCGTGCAACAAGTACATATATCAATAACTACAGTACTACTACATATATTCTATTGAAACTAAACACATGCCTTCTTGGTCATTATGTAAGGTCACTGACCAAGGCCCATAACTCTGTTCTGCAATTTAGCAGAATTAGGCCCCTTTTTGTACTTCGAAAATTCAGGTTAAGGTTTGCGTGCAACAAGTATATATATATATATATATATATATATATGTCTTTGGGGTCATTATGTGAGGTTACTGACCAAGGCCTATAACTCTTATCTGCAATTTAGCTGAATTCAGATATTCAGCTGAAACTTCTCACATGTCTTCATGGTCATATTATAAGGACACTAGCCAATGCCCATTACTGTGACTAGCATTTTAGCAGAATTATGACCCTTTTTGTACTTAGAAATATTCAGGTTAAAGTTTGTGTGCAAGTATATATCCAGGGCTTTCGTTAACTTTTGAAAACTGGAAGTTTGAACTTCATGGCCTCTAATTTTGGAAGTTTTGCTCATAATATTTGGAAGTTTTGACAGTATTGCGCTACAGAAGTCCTGAGCATTTCAGAAATGGGTATATTAAGTATAAAATTCAAGGTTTTTTAAGGCCAGTTCTTTTTCTTCAAGTGCTTATATGCCAGTTTATTCAGTGAAAGAGGTATATATTTAGAAACATTTCTAAAAAGAAAAGAAACAGAACTTTTTAACTATTGAAAGAGTGTTTTAGAAATACTTGATAATTTAGAATTGCTAGCTTACAGTTTGATTTCACCATATCAGTCCTCCTTATATTTTACATTATCTTGATCATGCTTTATGTTTTGAATCAATTGTTGTTTAATGAAGGCTTGGTATTAAATGTGAGAATGTTTTAACCGTTTATTTTCATATTGAATATTAATGCATGATAAAGTTAGTATCATTGAGATGTGGCTCTTACAAATTAACACAACCTTAACTATTTTCATACTTGAATTAGTTTGTGAGCCTTTGTCTTGTGATCATTCTCTAATGTTTTATAACAATGGTGTATGCAATGACATGTATCAAAATAACAGGCTTACCTACTGAAAATAATAACTATATATCTCAATCTATGCTTATTATATATTTATAAGTTAACACATTGGCCTATTCGATTTGTTTTGTATTGCACTGTTATAATTATGCGGTACTCTAATTCGGAACGATACATTTTTATATCGCGCTTTTGAAAACACATCGATCAGAATTGTTTAAAACTGTTTATGTTATATTGTGTGTTGGATATATAAATTATATTGCCAGTATGAAAACACAATGGTATGTCTGAATTGATTTGAAACCATAATATAAGCTTACGTTGTATTCTGGGCCTGACAAATACATTGTATTGATTCTATGATAACACAGTTGTCTATTGGAATTTACAAGCATTGCAAATATATGCTGTATTCTGTGCCTGATACATAAAATATTATCAATATTATGAACGGAAGGTGGTATATTTCAGTATGTATAACTGTTATTTATGTTGTATTCTGGGCCGGAGGCCTATATTTACATGTTTACATTTGTTTGGTAAATTCTGATGATATAGTCATACTAAAACGTATTTGTTAAGTTAATTGGTCCATACTATGCAATACTGTAAGATTTGTATATCTACTGGTGGAGTTGTCTCGCATTTGATTCCATTATCATACCTTACTACCTGTAAAGGCTGTGTGCTATAGAGTCACATCAAGTGTTAGATTTGTCCACACTGTGTTTGGCTTTTACATGTGTCTGAATTTACTCATAATGTGTTCTTCTTTTATTGCTGTTTTATTGTGCCACATGTGTGCAGTTCACAATCATGCTTTATTTACAGAATTGTATCTTTCTAGACTAGTTAATATGATCTAAATGGTATGGTCCATTTTTGTAACACAGGCCAAAATTACATTATGAATAGTGTGTGATTGTTTATTTTTCCTGTTTACATGTAGAAAACAAGTGATTGATTGTACATATGTAGTACATAAATGCATTGTCCGGTTAACATTATGCATAAAGGACCTAACACATCTATTGAATACCCTTTAACGACAACAGACATATGTTAATTACTAGTAAGTGTTATATTCTGCAAATGGCAATCCAATTAAAGTAAGAAAGGATTAATTGTGTTGTTGTAATTAAGAATGAACTTTAATAATGAAATATATATATATTTATATGCTCCGCAGCTTGTGAGAAACATTTATAGAATAGTTATTGTTTATTGAATTTTGCAATGCATCATGTATGTATAACAAACAAGACCTTTACATAAACGAAACCTACATGGGACCCATGCAAACAGTGTTAGCAAAACACAACTGTGTCCCATATAGGATGCCCAAAGAGGACCCATATCGAAACCTGGATGGGTCCTAATTGGGCAGCTCATATGGGGCCATGTGGGATTTTGCAAACACCTTTTGCATGGGTCCCATATGGGTAGCCTATAATGGGACCCATGTTGGATCCATATAGAACCTACATGTATCCCATAATGCAACCCATTTGGGAACCATGCAGAAACAGTTTGCAAAATCTCACATGGCCCTACATGGGATGCATTTAAAGGACCTATATCGAAGCCAATATTGGACCCATAGAGCCGATATAGGACCCACCTTGGGTCCAAATGGGACCCACACATGTCCCATATCGCAACCCATCTGGGACCAATACAAATACAGTTTGCAAAATCCCACTTGGCCCCATATGGGTTTCCCATACAGGACCCATATCGAAGCCCATATTGGACCTATATGGGTATGCCATATAGGACCCACCTTGGGTCCACATGGAACCCACATAGGTCCCATATCGCAACCCAACTGGGACCCATACAAATACAGTTTGCAAAATCCCATTTGGCCCCATATGGATTGCCCATACAGGACCCATATCAAAGCCCATATCGGAACTATATGGGTATCCCATATAGGACCCATCTCGGGTCCACATGGAACCCACATAGGTCCCATATCGCAACCCATCTGGGACCCATACAAATACAGTTTGCAAAATCCCATTTGGCCCCATATCGTTAGCCCATACAGGCCCCATATGATAGCTCATATTGGACCCATATGGGTCCCATGTATTTATGCTGGCTGGGTAGATACTATTTTTCAAATTTTATTGAACATTTAGAAACTATTTTGTCAAATCTAAGGTCTGATGAAGAAACAAACCTTCTTTTAACATTTGCAACAAACATAAATCAAGTACATTATTTAAATCTTACTCTAGTTTACTGAAAATGATTGACATACAACAAGTAACTAATGAAGCTACCAGAATAACAAAAATTTCGAGTTGTAATATTGACCATATTATTACAAATTCAAAAGATAAACTTTCGCAACTTGGCTGTATACCTATAAAAGACTATTTTATGACTTTTTGCACTATACAAATTCACAGACGAACTTTTTCCAAACATAATTGTATTGAAGTTAGATGTGTTAAGAACTATACAAAGGCACTTTTTTTTGACAAATTGAGTCAGGCTGACTGGAAAAATTGTATTTATGCTGAAAATGTTAAACCATGTATGGATAAGATTTGCAGATACTTTTATATCAGTATTGAATTCTATTCTATATGTTAAAGACATTGGATTGAAACACAGAACTAAACCTTGGTTGTCCTCGGAAATCTTAGATCTTATTAAAATTAGAGACACTATTTTTACAAAGTTAGGAAACATGGTATGCATGAAGATTATTCGTTGTATTGTAAATATAGAAATTCTGTGCAAAATGAAGTGAAGAAGGCTAAGTCCAATAATTTCTCTGATCAAATTGCTGACAACAAAAATAAACCCAAAAGGTATGTAGCAAAATTCAAAGCAGTTAGGATATACATCCAATAGTATTGGTAATTACAATGTAATTCTGAATATAGATGGGTAAATTTGCCACAACCATACTCAAATTGTAAATCACTTCAATTATTGTTTACTACTGTTGCCCCCAAACTAGTTGAAAAAACTGCCATCTCCTCAAACACTATTTGATCTCAAGTCAAAGCTATGTTAAATGTTTACAACGAAAACAATTATCAAAATAAGAAAACATTTCTTAAGGCAAGTTACCGAATCCTTCGTACTCAAGGAACTGAATAATTTAAATTTATTTAAAAGTACCGGTTTAGATGAAGTACCAGCTAGATTTTTAAAAGATGCTTCTGTGTTGATAAAAATACCTTGTACACATATTGTTAATGTGTTGATACCTGAAAATATTGTACTAGACGACATGAACATTGCTAGAGTTAAACCTTTGTATAAGAACAATGGTAATCTTGATGTTGGAAACTATAGACCAGTCAGTATATTGAGTGTAGTGTCAGAAATTGTAGAAACATCTATATATTCACAACTGGAAAAGGTTTTTACAGACAATAATTTACTTTATAAACTCCAAATAGGTTCTAGAAATTCCTATTCCACTGATACTTGCCTTGTGAATCTGCTAGACCATATCAGAACAAATAATTATAAGGGACTGTACACGGACATGTTTATGTTGGCTCTTCAAAAAGCATTCGATGCAGTGTACCATGATATAATATGCGGGAAACTTAATCTTGTGGGAATCCAAAAAAACTGACTGTTTCATGTATTACTTAAGTGGTAGAAAACAAACAATAAGTGTGAACAATGCCTTTCTGACTTAAAACCTGTAACCTGCGGTGTCCTCCAGGGTAGTTTTTTGGGACAACTCCTGTTTTTATGCTATATAAATAATATGATTATAAGTATTGATCCTGATTGTAAATTAGTTTTGTATGCAGATGATAGTGCTATTTTATTTCCCCATAAAAACCAGATGTTATTTCTACAAAACTTGGTAATGTTATAGAACGTTGTACGTTCAGGCTTGTGGACAACAAATTGTCTTAACATCTTGGAAAAACAAAATGTGTAATATTTGGATCAAAACGTAAATTAAAGCAAGTAGGAAAGTTCAAGATTGTATGTAATGATCACACTATCCACGCATGCAGTAAAAAAACCTAGGTCTTAACATTAATATTTCTCTGTCAGGTGAATCAGTTGCCACCAATATTGTTTCAAAAATAAATCCTCGTCTTAAATTTGTGTAAAGACAAGCAAAATTCTTAGATGTTAAGACTAGGAAACACCTGTGTTCTGCACTCACTCAATGCCACATGGACTATGCTATTTCGTCATGGTACCATAGTTTGAATAAATGCTTAAAAACAATCTATATATATGCCGTAAAAGATTGTCAGATTTATTAACTATATGGCCCCTAGAGAGAGTGTTAACAACAATGTTCTGTCCAATTTGCAACCGCTAAACATCGATAGCAGAAACAAACAATTACGACTTAATCATGGTTTAAATATTTCATAGATAATTTCCTTCCTATATGAAAGAACAATGTGTGCTTATTAAAGAGCTTCACCATCATTCAAGTATATCCCAAATGTACAACTTTACTATTCGTAAATGTTACAATAAAGCTAACACTACATTCTTCACTGTAGCCATAAATGACTGGAATTCTCTACCAGATTACATTAAAAAATAAATAAAATAGATCAATTAAAACAGCTGTAAGGAATCGTATTTTAAGCATTGCAACAAATAACTGACTTGTACGCTGTGATGTACATGTACTTTTATGTTTATGTAAAAATGCTATTTCTTAGGTTAAACCGAACATTGTTTGCATGATATGCTATAGAAGCATAATAATTTATCAAACTTCCAATATCCCAAATCTTAAAAATGCTTATGTTGTTTTTGTTAACTTAAGTAAGTATTATATCCAAGAACCCCATCGGACATAAGCTTTCAAGCTTTCATGGGCGATGCAAGTTACTACAGACCATGACTAACTTCGATCTATTTATTCACATAAATTGATCCAAGCACATGTTATCTTGACTCGTAATAGCTGTTCGTCTAGCATATTCAATTGTAGATGAGTAAATTCAAGTGTTATTGCTTTTGATAGTTTTACGAATCACACATTAGTTATACCATTGTTTTAACTGAATTTTTCATGCGTGTTTTAACCTGAATAAATCTATCTATCTACATGTATCTATATATTTATTGTACATACATGTACATGTACATGCATGTATTACTTCTACATATTTAGAATTTTTATACACCAACATCTATGTGTGTACGACTTCATACAGTTAAAATGTTCATGGATCAACATATGTTTCCTTACATCTATATCTGTATCACTTTATACATGTACGTACTTAAAAAATAAATACATGTAGAAACATTTAATGAATGTATTTAATCAATAATTGTTGCAACTGAGGTAAGACATTTTTAGGCCTATGCCCCTTTGTAAATTGGCATTAATTTTATGATGGTTTATTTATTTCTTCAATGCTTGCACTTAAACCGTTTCCTAAAGCTTTTATATAGAATAACTTGCAAAAGAGGAATTGTAAATTGCATTTACGGAGTATTTATATTTGAGTAACACTCAATGCATTAAATGTTCTTAAAGGGTATCGATAGTAATGTTATTATACAATTACCAGGTCCCGTATTCACAAGACCCTTAGGGAAATCTAAGCTTAAGTTAAGGAGCTTTGTGAAAACGGGCCCAGATCACATTATTTGCAATATAATTCATAGTCTATAGAAGGCAGCCCGGATATCGTATAATTATAATGTACTGAACATAAGTTTACAATTTAATTCATCATGCGTACAGATACAGGAATCTCAGTACAGGGGCTCAAATATTCAGTATTTGAAAAAAAGCTACCAAATATGCTTTTAGTACCTCTTTTATTTTGGGATAGTGAACAACTTAACGAAAATACCGAAATATTGAATAATTAGTATGATACATGTTTAAACAATGTACTATAATATATCGTACATGGATGAATTGGTGAAAAGCGTAACGCAATATTCTGTTGCTTTGTTCTTTGTTCTGTGTCATCGAATCTCTATTTGATTTTTGTTTTCCAACAATTTTGTATCTGATGATTAGTCACAGATGAACTGTTAAGTTATTTTTCACAGAAGCTCTACTTGGTGGTCTGTTACAAAATCTCTTTTTTCAGTTTTGTACCTTTATACCGAAGCTCTATTCGGTACATCTTTTACCGACGCTTTACTTGGTTATATTTACCGAGGCTATATTTGGTGATATGCAATCAAGCTTTATTTCGTAGATGTCACCAAGGTTTTATTCGGTGTGTTGTTTTCAGTAAACTCTAGTTCACACAAATTGACACAACTATGCAAACATATATTTGATCGAAAACGGAAAACTGAGTAGATATTTAGTTTATATGCCCCTTTTTAATATGGAATTGAATGGTCATGTTGTTAAAACTCTTTCAGCACTTATCAAGGCGACTATGCGGCCATTACCATCTTGCAGTGCGCGTGTACTAAAGACGCTGCTGCTACTACTACTCCTGACGGTGTTCGCGATGTACAGGACAATTGAAACGATGTTTAACATGACTGGACACCGCCACTGGCCTAAGTTCTCCACCAGAGTTTGGGGTACTGGAGATAAGGACAAACATTTCTCAGTATATAATCATCGAACATTAGTTGACGCCACGGAGAGCGTTAATGTAAGCCGGGAACGTGGCACTAACAATTACTCTGTGAAACATTCAATACTATGGTACAATAAACCAGAATGGATCTCTCTTCGTTATGCCAATGACGCGATGTCCAGTGTATGCTACTATAGAAACTGCTTCATGACAGACGATAGTAGAGTTAACATCCAAAATCATTCCGCCATAGTGTTTACGATGACTGAGAGAAATGATTATTCGCCTCCAGTCAGAAGAGTCGACCGCCGCCCTGATCAAGTTTGGATTTTCTTTTCTTTGGAATCGCCAATAAATTACTACCATATTTGGCATAGGCATACAAATTGGTTGAATACGATGAATTGGTCCATGTCGTATCGAACAGATTCGGATATCTTCTACCCGTATGGAATTCTGCATACATTGCAGCCAGGCGAGAAACTGGTTCAATCGGATGTTTTCAGCAGGAAAAGCAAACACGCCGCCTGGATTGTAAGTCACTGTGGGGCAGACAGCATGAGGGACGAATACGTACAGGAAATGATTTATTACGGTTTAAAGGTAACGTGCTTGTATGTGTGTATTTGTATACTTTCTTCCATACATTACCGTTACGTGTACATTTGTACATTAAAACTGTAACCTTGATAATAGAATTTCTAATCTACGTAGAACTAGTATTGTAATTTATCATCAAATCGTGTGACCGTGTTGTTCTTTTTGATCTGGATATGTAATAAACGCGTGAAACAAACATCTGAAAAAAATCCCATACTGGTGGCATCTCAAGCCAACCCCGGGAGTTATGTATAATATATGTTGCTGCATTGTATTGCAGGCGCGTGCTGTCGTGAAAAATACTAAACAAACATATATTTTGATTCGTTTAAGGTGGATATTTATGGACGCTGCTCAGGAAGTAAATTTAAGGAGGACATGTCTCAACTGAAAAGAACAATTGAGCAGGACTACAAATTCTACCTGAGCTTCGAAAACAGCCTCTGTATGGACTATATTACGGAGAAATTCTTTCACTACTTTCAATGGGAAGTAGTTCTCGTTACGCGAGGCGGTGCGAATTACAGTCGTCTGCTACCAGACAACACATATATTGACACCGCATGGTTTCCATCTGCGGAAGAATTGGTAGAGTATCTTTTACTTATTGCAGACTCCGAAGAGAAATATCTCGGTTATTTAAATGAGAAGGCAAAATATTCATTTATAGAATACGGCCCATCTCCCTACTGTAGCATTTGCGCAAAACTAAATAGACTGGAAGAAAACCGGAAATCATATTCCGATCACGTGACTTATATTCACAAAAACATGTGTTGGGCACCAAACGATCTTTCTAAATTCCACATATCAGTTATCATGTATGCCTTGCTGGGATGTTTTACTACAATTTGTATCCTCATATGTGTATGGAAATGGTGTCAATATTTAAAACATCGATAATATTTATTTGGCTTTAGTTACCATTGTTATATATTTCTTAGGCCTTGTTTTTATTTGTCTTAAACGTAGCCTCCATTAAATGGCGCAACATGCATTAACCAAAATGCATGTTATTATTTTTTAACCTGACTTGCATTTGCCTAGAACAGACATCTCCGTCTATCAATGTAAACCGGTTTTCTAGCTACTGCTACTGCCTACATTATCCAATAGTATACCACATATATGGCGTACCATTAGGTCCTAAATTGATAGGACCTGGTCCGACCAGGTCGTACCTGAGGTAGGGGCTGGTAGGACCTATTCGAAGCAGGCACGACCTGGTCGGACCTGAGATCTGATCTAGTCGGACCTGGTCGGACCTCGTTTGTGACATTTATGACCCTCCAGTACGCCGCCACTATTTACGGCTTCCGATGTAATATAAGGTCCTAAATTGGTAGGATCTAGTCGTACCTGGTAGAAGCAGGTCTGACCAGGTCATACCTGAGTTAGGGGCAGGTTCTATCTCTAAATGAATTTCGACCCTTCTTTACGCAATGGTGGGGCCTGTATAGAGCCCTTGTTTGCACGTTTGTTTAATAGTTGCATTCAAACAAGCGTAAAAAGGAAAACAATATCGGCATATGCTTCGATTAAAATTTAATCAACATACCAAAATGCTACACACTACAGTAGCTAAAAGAAGGTTTTATTCAAATACACTACGTAGGCTTAATCTTCGTCGAGATGTTGACTTTACGCTAAATTGAATGCACCCATTATAGTATTATATCGCAAGGATTATTATGTGTTATTTAACAATGGATTACCAACATCAATCTGAAGATGCTGTGGGTTTGTTTCAAAGCTTTGCGAGTGATTGATTACGTGCCGTGTACGGAACAAGGAGTCAAGAACATCTCATTATTTTTCAAATAGCCGCATTTGTTTTTGAAAGAACTTAACCGTGTCATAAAGTATTGTTTGATTCGTGTTGTCATCATGATTTACTTGAAAATATTGACTTAATTGTAGCGTTATTGGACCCTTCATACAAACAATTCAGTTAATTTCAAACAGAGGTGGGTCAACCTGCTTGCATGTCTTCAGAAATTGCACTGTATAAATTGACTGTTTGGCTACCATCAAATGTCCACGTATTTTGAAATCAACTATCAATAATATATCGGTGTCAAAGATATTTTAAGATTTGATCATAACAAAATGAAAGCAAGCAACAGTGCAGTCAACAGTTTATTTAAATCACGGAGAAACTATAAGACACATGAAATTGTATAAACCTTTAAAGTACAAGATTTCACAAAATGACAACTGAAGTAAGACAAGAACGTAACTTCTGCATTTAAATAATATCTAAAACGTGACGTTTGTTTTATTATTTTTATTATGTTTATTTTTTATAGTTTCATTTGCTTGTAGTTTTTTATTTAATTTATAAATGCTATGTTCTAAATCTACTGCCATTGCTTAGTCGTGTCTGTGTAACTTCAGCTTTAAATAATTACTAAAACATGACTTATTGTATTATTATTATTATTATGCATGTCTATTTTTGTTTTAGTCTTAATTGCTTTTATTGTTTTTGTTTAATGTATAAATGCTATGTTCTACATTTACTACCATCGCTTAGTCATGTCTGTGTAAACCAACCAGTCTAAGTAAGCCTACAGGACCTAACAAAAATGAAATATAGATCTAAATTAGAAACATATTTTAATTTCTTGCATCTGGTGTATATATTGGGGTTATCTATCAGAATGTTCATGGTGGTAATATTCTGTTTCAAGTATTTAATCTTATTGTTGTTTTATAAATTTGATTTCCATAACATAGGCATAGGGAGAATTAGAAAATCACATTAAATCTTAAGACTATAGATCTAATTAGCAATGTAAATGTTAATTTTTAAATACATGTACTGCCTTATTCTTTGGTTGGTTAAGGCAAACAAATGACTAAAACTTGAAGTTGAGATCATTTAATGAATACCCAAGGCAGGCAGTTTAGATGTTCCATATTGTGTTTTTCTGCATTAAGTGTGTTTACAATGTCTGTTTATGAAAATGTATTTATCAGCTTTTCAGGTAACGCATGCCTTGTAGTATTGTGCGATTTTATTGACCTTGCACTCATGAATATTCCGTTTATTTTCGTAAATCTTTGTTAAGCTACTGACTCAGAAGACTTGGACGCGAATGTGTATTGATTATATTTTAACTCCGTTACACTTGTTACTGCAGTACATTTTTACTCCGTTACACTTGTTACTGTAGTACATTTTTACTCCGTTACAATTGTTACTGTAGTGCATTTATACTCCGTTACGCTTGTTACTGTAGTGCATTTTTACTCCGTTACACACGTTACTGTAGTGCATTTTTACTCCGTTACACTTGTTACTGTAGTGCAGTGGTAAGCGTGATGTTTTGGGTTCGAATTCCAGAACAGGCACTTTTACTTAATTTATTTAATATATTTTTGTGATCTATTTACTAAAATCATGGCACGGGATATCATCATAAACCTCGATTATGACACAGAAGAGCACAGCACCGATACTGTGAGCGAAACAGTGTCTTTGTGAATGCATTTTTATGTAGATAACATGAATTAACTAAAGAATAAAAGAAATGAAAAAAGGCACAAAAAAAGAAAAAAAATGCCATGAGAATAAGTTATGTTAAAGTAAAAGAAAATGATACAAAAGAAAGATTATGGCAGGACTCGAACCACAGTCATTGTGATTCAAAGTCTATAACACTATCATCCGCACTAGTCTTCGCGACGCTTTTCATGGGTGCTTTATCAATAAAAATACAATATTTTAAGATGGTATACCACAATTCGCTGTTGATGGGAAAAATTGTAAATATACTGAGTAATAAATGACTTAATTGTACAAATGCATGTATAATTTAGAAAACATTGATAACTCCACGAATACAATGTATAAGAGTGTGAGTTATTTTCTTAATTTAGAACACTATTTGTTTCCAAAGGTATTTTAAATTAAAATCAAAGTATTCTAGATTGATTTCAAGGAACTCATTTTTGGTTTGATTTATGTTTGTGTAGGGTATTAGATATATTTATAATAACACGGTTTAGCTGGAACCATTTGTATGTATGGAAAACACAAATCGACATATATGCAGTCGCTAACAATATATGTAGTGGGCAAATAACTAGTTATGATAAACATCGTCAATTGCACTTTAGGAACGTTATTCAATCACATCTAAATTTAGTATTGACTATTGCTGCTTTTGGAAATAAAAGCTATAAACGGAGTGCCATTTAAGTCGCACATCGAATAAGTGTAAGTTTGTTGCAAGTAGATTTGTCTTCATTTATAAGCATAAACATAATGTAAGGCATGCGAATTGAAATGCTATTAAGATGAATTCATTAATTTTAATCAATTTCCGAAATGGCCCAGATAAACATGTTCCAAAAAGAACTACAATCTAGTGTACTGTTAGAATTTTACACTTCTAACACACCATTTGAATCTTACAATACAAACGTTGTTTCGGCGTTTCTACATGAACTCGAACAATACAGACATTAGGCTGTGTCAAATGAATCTTAAGACAACGATTGTTTGTCAAATAAAATGCATGATGTGACCCATTAGGTAATATAGACGAAATTAGTGTGTATGATTAAAAAAATGCAGAAACCAAGTATTTCTGCATCATTACAAGCAAGTGATAAGTTTCAAGATCTTCTGTTATAAATCATCTGAAAACTGTAACACAGTAATAGCATTTACCAGCATTTTCTAGGGAGGCGTTTTATGCTACTAATTGTTGTGGTGCTATTAAAAATGCAATGTATAGGTTTTCAAACCATTGTGTTCACAATCCTTACACATTTTTATGATAAGTAAAATGTACCGGCTTCTATTTTATTGGATGATATACATAGTATAGTGCCATACTATAAAGTTTCAATGACTTATGCAAGACATTTATACTTATTTCATCAAACATATTTGTCAGACCAATTCATAACATGACATATCTCGCATAACAGTGAATATGATTATATTTATCTATGTTTTTTATGAAAAATCTACAATCTGTCAGACGTTGCTCGGTTTGACTTCAACATCCTTAAATGAGAAACATAAAACATATCAGACTATTGATAATTTATATAAAAGGAAGACAGTCATACCAAGATTGGTGTAAATATTTGAGAAAACATGCATGGTTTTTATTATGGATCTGTAAACAGTAGATGCATGCAGTTTTGTCTCGAGCAATGTTAGGTGTCAAATACATATTAAATTAATTGTAAAAGACCACACATTTACTTAATCACATGTTGGAATTCACAAGCGTACGTTAACTAATCGATTGTCCGGATGACGCTGGTATTATAAACATACTACGCAGCATCTTAACCTGGCTAGATAGCATGTCTATAAATACAATAACATGCTTTACTTTCTTACATATCGTGCATCACGTATGATAAATAGTCATAGAAATTAGACGCGCTTACCCCCAGAAGTAACAATAAATGACTGACGTCGTTACAAGACCAGCCATGGACAGACAGCCTGGTGATGGATCTGCAATTACACACAAATAACTACCGCACAGTAAAACACAAAACCATTAAGCACGTTTTACAAATCCATCGAACACATATTCTGCGTTTTTATTAGTATGTATACAGATGCATTGCTAAACTACCTACGTGTACTATAATGAGATGGTCTTTGTGGTGTGTGTATACAATGAGATATAAAATACAATTGATACAATACGTTGATGTGTACAAGTCACTATCATCTTGATACCTTGTCTTCTGTAACATCTGGACTCATTAGAACAGCAAAGTTTGTGAGAAGATTGCATATGCAGGTCACACGTCCAGTCTGACTCTACTAGATGACATCATTCGTTAGACCAATGGCCTTGAACACTGAAGGTAAACTGAAACATAAGACGCATAATTGTGAAGGCACTAGAATATTACAACATAGGTAAACTGTCAAGTAAATCCTCATCTATATCAACCACAGAGCATGCCAAACAAAGATGAATGGTGTAAGTGAATATGTTACCTGGAAGTACCAATTTTCCAGAAGGTGCAAGATGGTCTTGCTAAGGCAGTCTGTGGACACGAATAATACATAGGCAGGGTTAAAGGGTTATAGGTTTTTCATATTGATCATACACCAATTTTAAATAGTCAAAATATATTTATTTCAATATTACAGTATATTACAAAACAACACTTATAGATATAAAATTATGAATTATGCTTAAAAAAGTTTGAAAGTATAACTTAAATTGAAGAGTTCGAAGACCACGGTGACGTTTTGCGCATCAGAAGCCGTGTTTGAATCCTGAAAAGTGAACGATAGGACCGGGGCATTGATTTCCATTTGACTGAAAAAATTTATATCTATCGTTATATAAACCACGAGAACATACTAGGCTATTTTTAAAAATTCAAAATGACAAAAACGAATTATACGTGAATATGCGTCCGTACGTACTCAGAGTCTTCAGTTCTTGCAGACATTTTGGATGACATATTTCTGAATGTGAAACTACTAAACCTCAGGCCGACATCTGAAAAAAAGACTTATACGCGTTAAACAGGTTTTGTCTTTAAACATTTCAGTCCATAGTTTATATATATCTAATAGCACAAGACAATGTGAAATGACTGTATATTTAATTCAATCTCATCGAAATATAATAGTTTTATTTAACATGTTTTGTTAATTTTACATAAGGTTTACTAAGCTTGTTACTTCCACCACATGCAACTTCAATGTGGTCCTGGCGATTTCTTGCCCAAGATGGAACACTTCCGTTTTTGTCACTATCTGGAAACGTAATCCTTGAACATTTCTCAACAGTGCTTATTTGAATAACTGAAAGTAAGAAAGCATCTAATCAGTCTCTTTAACGTGAATATCACGTGTTTAGAATGCTTATGGTATATGACATTATATTTTTTCACGAGAAATGCAAAGTGACAGAAACGTTTCCGTATAATTTCAGGCCTTTTTCGTGTTCAGAAGTTTATTTTGTTGGAAGTTACGCCTAATTATATGAGTATATAATATGTTTGTGCCAACAGCTAAAGTGACATAGAATAATTACACAAACGATAACATTCATGTGAAATGTTATGCGTTAAATTGTTGTTTCAAACTTACAAAAATTTTCTTTTCCTAAAGTAAGATTTTGTTTGAACAATGCGCTGATGTTGGTAACTTAAGACACGAAATCATCCAGTACAGTGAACACCGTTGCTGCGCCGTCCTGCAAAACATTTGTAGTAACAATTCCCGTTAACTGGTGTAAAATAATACATTCGCGAATGTTTTTTTATACATTTTATCCACTATGCGAAATCAAGAAACCTTGTTCATCAGGGCGCTCCACGAATTAGCTGTCCTGTTGCTGATTAAGCTATCCACGACATCAATGAATGACTGAGGAAACAACAAAAGTTGACACGAATTTTGTATTAAAATTAATCATAACTATTTATAGATTGTCCAATCTGATATAAATCAGCTTCTTACGGTTCTTACATCGTGAACTTGAGCCAGGTTGGATGTAAAAAAATGTGTTTGTTTCCGCTTACCCGACCCCCCTATTTGTTTCCGCCGACCCTAAACGTTTTTGTTTGCCTATAAAACATTAACTTTTTCTGATGTTGGGAAAAAAAACAACAATGTTTGCTTATATTATAAGTTTCTTGCCATAAATCTCTTTTTCTATGATCTTATTTATAGTTAAGGTACAGTGTGTTTGTTCGGAGGCGTTTACGCATTTTGCATGCAGTCCAATACACTTAAACTCTGTGGTGAATATGCGGCTAAGAAAAAACAGTTAAAGAAAAAATAAGTTATATTTTACCTCCCCCCTCCCCTATATTTTTTTGGAAATGTAAGCGGAAACCGACCATCTATTTTTTGTGGCCTTATTATTCATTGATCAACATACATCTCCATTACACAATGTTAATATATATGAGTACAAGTGATTAAGCTATACATATACACAATATTAATATATGAAAGTACAATGATTAAGCTACGGTATACATATACACTTATGTCAGTGATTACGCTACATTAATTCATTCATTCATCTTAATTTATAAAAAAAAAAAATATATATTTCTAAAAACGAGAAAAAGTTGATACATATTTAAACAGTTTGCACACTATGTTTTACGTACATCAGTCACGTTTTCAGTTGTAGAGGTATTGGTTTCAATGTGATCGGCGATAAACTGCAAAATTTCTGTCGCTGCTTATCTCCTATATAAATTGTCGTCTGGTTAGCAGCCGTTTTATCATTATTTGGACTGGCGCTCATTTCCTTCCGCATATCAACAATCGTTTCTGTCACGTCTGCACTCACGTTGCTTTTAACCTGAAAAAAGAAATGGTCTTACCCAGTTTGAAACACCTGCTACGGTCGTGTTTTAAATTTAAAACGATAAACAAACCTACTGTTCGGTGATCATATTGGATATAAAATGGCTTGCTTCTATGGCATTCCTGTCTTGAAAAGAATTGTCAAGCAAATTCAAATATAAATGAAAATGACGTCTAATTTATCATCTACCACTCCAGAGCTCATACCTTGTATAATAATTCCGTTATTGTCTTCTTTGTGCAGTTATACACTGGGAGTTCATAAACGCCATTTGTTTTACACATTTTTTTATTGTGCCTGTTAAGCAAGAAAACAGTATTATCAGTCATATAGCATTAGACATGTAACTCAAATTGAAACAAAAAATATACTAAAATAAATTAATACAACACACATAACGTCGGCTCATAAGAACAACAAACCATAATATAGAGGACCAAAGGAAAAACACGAAACAGTTAAGATGCCATTCGATGTCACTACAATTCAATGACATTACCAGTGTATTCCTCTGTGCAATTAAGCTGTTCAGCAGTCCTGCTGTGGCAACTAATGGACATGTTAGATTATTAAAGTCGGTGTCGGATTGGCATTGGATATGTTTATTTTCAAGCTCCGTGGTTATGAAAAGAAGAAAACATCTAAAAGACTAAGACAACTTCATAGCACATATGTGTGTGGCCATGTCAAGAGATTAGTAAATCAAATACTGTACAAAAAACACACTTGGCACAAAATACATACATGTACAATGAAACTATACAATCAAACAAGAAACGTGGACATTCCGCGAAAACTAAAGTTTTCGAACAAAATGCATTACAGTCAGCACTAAATAACACTTTTAGTAATGGTGACCTTGACTTTGACCGCACCAACCCCATACGCAATCATAACCGAGGTCTAGATACAAGGCATCTACATATGAAGTT
>CM051024.1:52306746-52434246 GCA_027627225.1 Congeria kusceri | reverse complement strand
CATGTTTAAACTACCAATTATTTTTAAAATGTAATTCACTTATTTGCACGTGTTGATATGTGTTTAAATAAAGAGACAACAGTTAGTTAAATAAGACCACAACAGTTTATGTACAAACAGTAAATATAGCAATACCCAAGCTGATAGCATAACACGTCCGCAAAATTATAATCCACCGAATCATCGAAGACTGTTCCCCACTAGCCATCATGAAAAACTTACATTATTCCCCACGTTTTACTTCCACCGGTAAGTCGAATTAGACCTTATTTTATATGACATTCAATATGAATTTAGGTAAACAAAGACTTATGTTACTACTAATAATTATACGGCTACTGCTGCTGATGTTGTTACTGATGCAACTGCTAATGTTGCTGCTGATGTTGCTGCTGTTGCTTACTCTACTACTAGTACTATTACTACTGCTACTGATACCATTACAACTACGACTATTGCAGTTACTACTAGCAATAATTCACTACTGCTACTACTACTACTACTATTACTTCCAACATTACTACTACTAATAATAATTTTTGCATCTCAGCGTTTGTTATAGATCTGTAAATATGATATCTATATTCATATTTAAGTGTGTTTTTTGCAAAGGTTAGGATTTGCAGTTGAAATACAATCATGACATTCACATATGATAAGAAAAATGGTGATCAGGACCCAAAACGTGAATTTTTAAAAATATCAGTATTATATGGGAAAACCACGACTTTTGCGCTATGGTGTCGATATTTCCAGTTTTGTTCAACATTAAACCATATCGGCGCAAAGTTTACAATTATATTTCAATGGATATCTAGCTCTTGAAAATAACTGTGTTGAGATATTGTGGATGCACGTTGCATCACACTCGGAATAGACCTCTACTTTATTGACTAAGCAAACATCAATAATTAAAGAGCATATACATTTTTATAATGAAAATAGCTTACATTTGTTTCTATTGCCTATCATTACCCCTATTTAAGAGTTTGCAAATAAGTGATCAATGAAAACATTGCGAATGAATTTTATAGCATCTATTCACTTGTAATGGTCCCTTCAACAAGCAATAAACAAAATCAAGACTTACAGAGCGAGTAAAAGTGTTACGTTTAACAATAACTCACAACTGGTGTCGATATACAAGGAATGTATATAAAACATATATAAGACATTTTTTTCATTTCAGGGAAATGCAATTATCACATGCTATACCTTGTTTTCCGTGTAATACAGCCATTACAAATAATTTTTTCTTACACATGCGTAGGATATTATTTGATCATTTTTATTGGCTACATATTCGTTAACTGACCAATCCCATGACGCTATTTTGGTGAAATGACGTCGTCAACAAGATATGACGTCACGCAAAAGGCTCGCTTACTAACACAATTCCTAAACTAGTTTAATAAAATATGGTATGAAATGACAACTCGTGTCAGATGATATCTTAATCAAATGCGCGGTATTTCTTTAGGACATGATATACAAACACAATGCACATTTCGTTAACCGGATTAACGATTGTGCACGGGCAGAACTGGTTACTTAGCCGACGATGTAGCCGTGTTCTATGAGATTTTAACACGGCTATTAGGCAAAAAAGGTGTTTCTTTCCGCTAACGTCTTGGAGAAATTATGGTAGGTAGGCATAACTTTTTTTTCGTTAACTTTGTTTTCCTTCGTGACCCAACAAGCACAAATTTACATCCTCTTTAACAACTATTTTAGTAACTGGTTATAACTTTTTTTTTTTAACTTATTAAAACTAATAATAAAACATAGTTACCCTTGATATTTAATAGGCAGTTTATGTAAACCAATTTGAAAACCAATGCCAAAGCCATGAGTTCCTATTTCGTTTTCCCATGCGGACACATTGTTCTTGTTTTTTTTTCCTATTTAAACACACAGTGATACTTAACAAATTAATAGTTCTTCTGTAGTGTGATTTCAACACATGCACAAGGGAAGCCACAATGGTCACAAACATCCTTCCTTGAAGTTGAATTAAATTTGCAGGTATAAAAACATGTTACAATAGGGTTTCACTAGGTTTGCAGGCGGTTCCGTGGTCTAGTGGTAACGCACTGACTTTACAATCCAGGGGTCGGAGGTTTGATCCCCCGCCACACCCTAACCTACTAACTCGTGTTCGCATTAGGCGTTAAACCGAGGTGCAGTGTACTAGGTGTTCACACCTGGCACTACAAGACCCTAGAACGCCTCTAGAACAGGGCGTCTCTTGTATCTTGCACTATCCCCCATAACCCAACTAACAAGCCTTCATGGGGGTGATGGCCTTATTGGAGAAAATCCCCGTGCACTCGATAAAAATGTACTACACACACACGTTCTCACAATTGGTTCCAGGTCACAACACCTCTTGGAGATAAGTACACAGGTTCTGCATCAATAGACGCGTTTTCGCATTTATTATTTATAAGCACCTGCACACATTCAAACTTTATTACGGCATAGACGTTTATTATTGTTAAATGTGCGCCCAAATGATCAAGCACTAACAGTATTTGGGAGGAAAGCTCAGGCGAATTTTCCAAAATGCGATTTATTTACTAAAGCAAGTGATGACAAAGTTGTAACAAAGGGCGACAACTATTGTAAACAAATGGTTAAACAACATCAACACTATTGGCGTTGCTGCCTAGACTGGTTCCGCGGTTGTAATAGAATATTAAAATAACATGTCTAGAGGCCGGATACCAGTCTAGTTACTGCCCTCATAAAAACGAAACTTGCAATATTATTTAAAAAACGAGAATATTTAAAAGAAAATTTTTCAAACGGCAAAAACGTTTTATGGTCGGGGGCAAAAAAAACATGGTCGGTCGGGCTAGTGGAAACAAACAATTCTTTTTTTTTTCGCCTTATTGCCTGTGATTAGCTGGCTGGCAGCAACTTTAGTCTAATTTATACGTGTGCAGAACACACACGTTTATCACGAGACACAATAACTGTCGATATTTGTTGCGCACATTTATTCGCAACACTTAATCCCACTGGAGATACGTGTATTGTATATTAAATAAACATGCATTTAATGTGCATCGAACCATTGAAAAACAAACGTTCGTTTTTGTGCTTGTACACGCGTTTTTTACGAGTGATACTTAAGTATTTCGCCTTAAAAACTAAATAAATCAGTCAAATACCGTTTCAACAATGATATGGGAAAAGCATGACATTTATTAAAACGAATCGCTTCACGCGTGAACAAAAATTAATAAATTGATAAAAGAAGTTGAAACTATTTGCACACTGCTGGATTGAATTATTATGTATAGGACATTGAAAGTAACACACAAAGATTGCATGTGCCACTCGCATAAAGTCATTTAGCTCAAAATAATGCATAGCAAAAAAAAATCGCAATCAGTCTTGTAGATTCTAGAATCAAAGCACTGCAGTTTTTCGCTGTTGCGTAACATAGAGCACAACTCACTCTATTCAAAATGTTAATAGCAACACAAGCTTATATTAAACAAAACAGAATCTAAAGTTGTATTAAGATTGTGTCTAAACGAAAATCTGAATACAGTTTTGAATATAAGAAATCACAAATAGAATTCAATGACTGTTATGACATGCGTTTGTACTAGTAGTTATTTAAAATGTTAGCGTCTGATGGATCTTATCGACTCGTCGAAATAGCTTAGCACAATCGGCACTTAAGACACGTTATGGTGTGTTTTGCAGAATGTTTTGCAAATATACTGAACATACATATTGGATCTGACACGATTTGTCATTTCATACCATATGTTGTTAAACGATTTTAGCATATATGATAACGAATTTTCTGGACGAGTTTAATCAAATATGAAATGAAATGAAAACGAGTGTCAGATCTTTTTCATTAGACGCCTTCAAACGACATAAAACCCTTCCAATTTACAAAAATAAGTTGGTAAATCCTCAAAGTTGTCTACTGACGTGACGTCATTTTATGTTGACGGCGTCATTTCACCAAAATAACGGCATGTGATTGGTCAGTCAAAGAATATGTAGCCAATGAAAACGCTCAAAATGTTATATTACACATGTGTAAGATAAAAATATTCGTAATGGCCTGTATTACACGGGAAACAAGGTATAGAATGTGATAAAATAATATTAAAATTGTATATTAGAACCAGTAAATAAAATCAAATAGTATTATTAAAGTGACATCAATTACCAAATTATAACATAAAATGAAAACATTGACGCGTTAGTATGGGCAATCTTGGCAATTAGAGAGGTATGCCATATAATATGTCGACTTAAATACAGTGGTTATGAACTTATAAATGTTTTATTGGTAAAATGTGATATCTTCTCTAATAACTTGCTCAGTGTTCTTATGTGAAGAGATTAAAATTACTGAATTTAAATTCTGGGTTAGAAACCAGAACCAGCAAACAAGACGTGTTATACGTGATAATATGTTCTTTCCAAAAAGTCAAACATTAAACGCAAATATTCATAAAACTTCATTTATTAGAATTTCTACATTCCGTGCTTTACTATAATATTTGTGTCAACATTATAAATATACTAGTAAGTAAACATAGACATTGCTTTGCGATTTATAATCTTCAAAATGGGACGTTAAAATAGATATTGCAACGTAATGAAATCAGATTTTAAAATATACATTGTGTTATAAGGTTAGATTTTGTCTCTCAATAATGCCGTTTTGAATTGTATATGTTGTCAAATGTGCAGCTGATGAATTGTCGTCCATTGTAAATCGTACGCCACTAATTAAAACGTTAACAGGTGTGAAAACTAGACAGCCGCTTACAGCAGCTGACAATACTATGTACGTATTAAATATATTAGGCCTGTCAAAACAACCCAATTAATAAAGTATCTGGAGAAGCTAAATCTTATATTCTGTGAAACAAAAAACTATATAAAAAAATGAGAAAACAATTCGTTCCTCTAATAGGGATCGAACCCTGACCGCCTGCGTGAGAGTCTAACGTGTTAAACACTCGGCTATAGGGTCGGTTCCAAAGTCCAGTTAATTTTCTGATAACGTTACTGGAGTGTAACCGATCGCTATTGCTAGTACCTGTACTGAGTGAATAATACAATAAGTAATACAATAATTAATCATGCCCAATTCAACTAATAATCTTAACATGAGTCGGCGATAACGAGACGAAAACGTTAGGGTTAGAATGTCTATGCTTCTTCTCGGCTCGCTTCGTGACCAGTTTTGTTCGATCATGGTTAAATGAAAGTTATACATTTTTAAACACCACACATAAAAACATTAACTTGTATCGACAATAAGCGAGATGAAAATGATAGGATTATAAAATTTCCATGATTCTAATTGGCTTCTGACCCAATTAAACCATTGAGCTAAGCATTAAACTGTAGACGACTTTTGTCGAAAAGCCAATTTTGGAGGCCATGTTAGTTTTGTTGAAAGTATATTTCACTTAGAAATCGTGTTTTTGCTAAGGACTTTATTAAATGAAGAACATTATTTATTTGCAAATTATAAAACAATAAAGAAAATACGATATAAAGGCAAATCATATGGATTTAAGCACATCACGGTCATATTTCATCGTCGGAGTTCCATTTAAAAGCAGTTAAAATGTGTGGAGCGGTCAAGCTTTGTGGCGGACAGACACCCGTACAGACGGACGAACGTACTGACATTCAAACGTATTAACCCCACATTTCCATGCTTGTGCTCACTAAGAATCGCCTTCATTGGGCGTTTACTAATTCGCGGAACCGAGGCTTACAATCTACTTTCGACAGACATAGCCAGTGGTATTAATCAACAAAGTAGCTTAGGGTTTAATATCTCCGAACCATTTATCAATGACTTCGAACGCTTCATAGTGGACTACTTTCTTCCGCGATGTTTAGTTTCAAAATTTGATCCTACACTGAAAGATGTGAATTACCCGACTTTTTCATCAAAACGATGGATCATTTGTGAAACGTTCATGATACTCAAAACGGCACTTCTTTAAACCATCGGATTTCAGAAGCGATACATATAGTTGTTCTGCGAAGAACTAAAAATGCATATTCTTGAGTGGTAAATCGTAATTGTTAGGGCTGGTGGGGGACCGAGGCGTCCCAAGAAAGTTTCGCCCTTCAGAAAAAATTTAATGCATTATGCACTGCGCATTATAAGCTAAGTTTTCTTTTGACGCCATGTTTTCTTAAAGTTTCAAAGTGCATACATATGAGAAAAGTGTATGTCTAATAACTCCAGACATCGCTGATAAGGAGGTGTATGACTGCAAAAATTCCAATCGTATTACCTGTACATTCGTCAAGTGCGTAATTGCCAACGCAAACGTGTATGTCTGTTTTGCAACAGTTTGTTCATGTAAGTTGGTAAACCCAGTCTTGTAACTGTATTCACCCTTACGGTTACCATGCAACCCTGAACGAAATTACTATACACTGTTCAAAGATGTACCGTTTTGACTTGCAAATGTAGACTTGACAAAGCCAGAAATACACACATACTGCGTGACGCTCCACCAAAATCCATTTGAATAATTTACGGAAATCGACAATTTCACTTGATGTCACTAGGTCGTGGTAGGAATTATAGTCATTTCGGAACACTCCACACCTGTACGGGGGAAAAGGCCTGATAAGCGTGACCTATCCACCTCAAGTATTGAGCCCGAAGTAGGGAACACGAAGAACAAATTATCTGACTCTGATATGCAGAGCAGTGCAGTCATAACCCAGGTTCATCTGAGTGAGGCGGATTTGGAAACCATAACGAACCGGATGCACGATATGTTCAAAGTTGACCTTGAAGCCATGGTCAGTTCAATTGTGCAGGCCTTCATCCCACAGGTCATCACCGGAATTAACGCCTCACTTAATGAAAAAATTGAGTCCTTGGTACAGGAAAACAAACGCCTTCAAGATCAGGTAGCCGAGTTAGAGTTACAAGCAGATCGAGCGGATCAATACAGTCGCCGAAACTGCCTGCGTGTCAGTGGGATCTCGGGAGCCGGTCAAGAGGACACTGACAAGATTGTAGTTGAGATGGCGAACGACCTTGGCGCAAATCTTTCTATAGAAGAGATCGATCGCTCCCATCGATTAGGTCCCCGGTCACAATCCGGTTCAAAGCCTAGGGACATCATTATCAAGTTTGTGTCATACAGAGCCCGGCAAAAACTGTATAATGTGAGATCTCGAGCTAAAAACTCTGAGAAATACAGAAGGAATTTCATCAACGAGGCCCTAACGAAGCATCGCAGTGAGATGTTTTTTGACGCGCGCAAACTCGTTATGGATAAACTTGCAGAAAGTGCATGGACCCACGACGGAACTATTTTGGTGCGAGACCTTAAACGCGCGATCCATCGAGTTGAAACACCTGAACAGATAACCAAGCTCCGCTCCATCGCCAATAGATCGTACGGATCGGTCACAACTTGCAGAAAGTGCATGGACCCACGACGGAACTATTTTGTTGCGAGACCTTAAACGCGCGATCCATCGAGTTGAAACACCTGAACAGATAACCAAGCTCCGCTCCATCGCTAATAGATCGTACGGATCGGTCACTAGTGGCAATAGATCATGAATGAACATCCCCTATTTCTTTGTCGAACAGTATATGTACGTCACTTTTGTGATTTGACCAAAATCAGTGAAACATGGTACACATATTTGATATTATAACATATTTACCAAACTTACCCCGTAACATAAATAATTGCCACCTAACAATGCTCAAGCGTTACCATGATCGAAAATTTATGCTCCGAGTTAAATGTGTCTATGAACGGATTACATTGGATTTTGTTATGCCTCGCTTCCTTTGTGAATATAAATATAATTTTATTTTAATATTCTTTCAAAATGCTTACAAAACATTTACCGTTATCTCCATCTGCTAGTCGGAAACCTTAAATACATGCACTTTGATTCACTTTGTATATATTTGTTAACTTAAATTCATTTGTGCATTTTAAGGTACACTTTGAGTAGAACGTACAGTCTGTCTAGGTATTAACACAATATATAATATTCTGCTGGTTATAGTTTTACTTACATGCAATATAAATAGTATGTAACACGTAAAATCTATCGAGAATATCCAATGTTCATGTCGCATTGCATAAATATAAATATCCCAATGCGGACCCTCAATTTCGTTTCTGCAGGGCTGCTTGATTTGGGATATCACTAATACACGACACAACACATAATTTCGTACGACTATAGTCCGCTAAACACTTATTTGGTTCCACAACGGGCCCTACATTTCTCTTTCGTAGGGCTTGTACAAATGGAAATACCTAATATCGTACAAATGTCTTTATAAGTATTGAAATCAAATAGCAAACAATATCAGATCTATACTGATATCACATTAAAAGTAACTTTTTATTGAGTTAACAAATTCATTTCATCAAACAAAGCCAATCAGACCAGTTGTGTTCTAATTGTAATGTTCTCATGTTTTGTAGCTGTATAACTGTTTGGCTGGTTAATTATTATTATTATTATTACACTGTTATCATGCATATTGAAAGAACTAACTATATATAAAATGTATAACTATATATAACTAGCTGTATAACTGTTTGGTTGGTTAATTATTATTATTATTATTATACTGTTATCATGCATATTGAAAGAACTAATTATATACAAAATGTATAACTATATATAACTATGTATAGCTACATAAGTATATATGTTTCTGTGTTTGTAGCTGTATAACTGTTTGACTGGTTAATTCCTACTACACTGTTATAATGCATGATGAAAACAAATTGAACATTTTCTGATTGAGTAAGACTGTCTTGTACTTCTTTATAGTACTAGTAGTTTAAACTTATTGTTAATTGTAAGAATTAATTATATATAAATATGAAATTTCAAATATATCTATGTATAGCTATACAACTATGTATGTACATGTGTGTTTATGTGTGGGTGTATGTGTGTGTCTATGTGTGTACGTGTGTATGTGTGTATCCGTGTGTGTGTGTACGTGTGTATGGTATGTGTGTATATGTATGTATATGGTTGTGTATGTATACTGTACATGTGTACCTCTGTAACTTTATGCTTTCACCGTATGTTGTATGTGTAAATTACCCTTATAACACACTTATGTATGTCTATAACGATTAGGGTACCTTAAGCCGTCCAATTTGTTCTTATGGCACTTAATTCTTTAAAATGACCAGCTCATTTACACATTGACCACTTACCTTCTGATTTACGTCTTTATAACCTTTTTCATTTGCTTTATTTTCTTGTTTTACTGTTTTCAGGATGAAGGACTTGTTGAAGAGTCTTGGACTATTGTAACTCTTGCTAAAGTGCACTCACCTTTCTTAACGTATTATGATGGTTACACATAACATCTTACCAAGATACAAACCAATCGGATTGTTTTTTGCATCTTTAAATGCAATAGTCTTAATTTCTTAATAGAGCCTGTCTGAGCCTTTTGCACATGTTAGATTGACCCTTGTAAGCCTGATGTGGATTACAAGGGCCTGTCTGAGCCTTTTACACATGTTAGATCTATCATTGTAATCCTAAGGTGTATTACAAGGGCCTGTCTGAGCCTTTTACAGAGGTTAGATTGGCTCTTGTAATCCTAAGGTGTATTACAAGGGCCTGTCTGAGCCTTTTACACATGTCAGATTGACCCTTGCAATACTAGGGTGTATTACAAGGGCCTGTCTGAGCCTTTTACATATGTTAGATTGGCCCTTGTAATCCTAAGGTGTATTACAAGGGCCCACATGCGCCTTTTACACATGTAACATTGACCCTTCAAATCCTAAGGTGTATTACAAGGGCCTGTCTGAGCCTTTTACACATGTTAGATTGGCTCTTGTAATACAACGGTGTATAACAAGGGCCTGTCTGAGCCTTTTACACATGTTAGATTGGCCCTTGTAATACTACGGTGTATAACAAGGGCCTGTCTGAGCCTTTTACAAATGTTAGATTGGCCCTTGTAATCATAAGGTGTATTACAAGGGCACACATGCGCCTTTTACACATGTTAGATTGACCCTTGTATTCCTAAGGTGTATAACAAGGGCCTGTCTGAGCATTTTACCAATGTTAGATTGACCCTTGTAATTCTAAGGTGTATTACAAGGGCCTGTCTGAGCCTTTTACACATGTTAGATTGACCCTTGTAATCCAAAGGTGTATTACAAGGGCCCACCTGAGCCTTTTACACATGTTAGATTGACCCTTGCAAGCCTAAGGTGTATTACAAGGGCCCACCTGATCCGTTTACACATGTTAGATTGACACTTGTAATGCTAAGGTGTATTACAAGGGCCTGTCTGAGCCTTTTACACATGTTATATTGGCCCTTGTAATCCTAATGTGTAGTACAAGGGCCCACCTGCGCCTTTTACACATGTTAGATTGACCCTTTTAATCCTAACATGTATTACAAGGGCCTGTCTGAGCCTTTTACACAGGTTAGATTGGCTCTTGTAATCATAAGGTGTATTACAAGGGCCCACCTGAGCCTTTTACACATGTTAGATTGGCCCTTGTAATCCTAAGGTGTATTACAAGGGCCTGTCTTAGCCTTTTACACATGTAAGATTGACCCTTGTAATCCTAAGGTGTATTACAAGGGCCCACCTGCGACTTTTACACATGTTAGATTGACCCTTGTAAGCCTAAGGTGTATTACAAGGGCCCACCTGATCATTTTACACATGTTAGATTGACCCTTGTAATCCTAAGGTGTATTACAAGGGCCTGTCTGAGCCTTTTTCACATGTTAGATTGACCCTTGTAATCCTAATGTCTAGCACAAGGGCCCACCATGTATTACAAGGGCCTGTCTGAGCCTTTTACACAGGTTAGATTGGCTCTTGTAATCCTAAGGTGTATTACAAGGGCCCACCTGAGCCTTTAACACATGTTAGATTGGCCCTTGTAATCCTAAGGTGTATTAAAAGGGCCTGTCTGAGCCTTTTACACATGTTAGATTGGCCCTTGTAACCCTAAGGTGTATTACAAGGGCCCACCTGCGCCTTTTACACATGCTAGATTGACCCTTGTTATCCTAACGTGTATTACAAGGGCCCACCAGCGACTTTTACCCATGTAAGATTGACACTTGTAACCTTACGGTGGATTACAAGGGCCTGTCTGAGCCTTTTACACATGTTGGATAGACACTTGTAATCCTAAGGTGTATTACAAGGGCCCACCTGAGCCTTTTACACATGTTAGATTGGCCCTTGTAATCCTAAGGTGTATTACAAGGGCCCACCTGCGCCTTTTACACATGTAAGATGGACCCGTGTAAACTTAATGTTTATTACAAGGGCCTGTCTGAGCAATTTTACACATGTTAGATTGACCCTTGTAATCCTAAGGTGTATTACAAGGGCCCACCTGAGCCTTTTACACAGGTTAGATTGGCTCTTGTAATCCAAAGGTGTAGTACAAGGGCCTGTCTGAGCCTTTTACATGTGTTAGATTGACACTTGTAATCTCCGGGTGTATTACAAGGGCCTGCCTGAGCCTTTTACATATGTTAGATTGGCCCTTGTAATCCTAAGGTGTGTTTCAAGGGCCCACCTGCGCCTTTTACACATGTAAGTTTGACCCTTGTAATCCTAAGGTGTATTACAAGGGCCTGTCTGAGCCTTTTACACATGTTAGATTGGCCCTTGTAATCCTAAGGTGTATAACAAGGGCCTGTCTGAGCCTTTTACGCATGTTAGGTTGGCCTTTGTAATCCTAAGGTGTACTACAAGGGCCCACATGCGCCTTTTACACATGTTAGATTGACACTTGTATTCCTAAGGTCTATAACAAGGGACTGTCTGAGACTTTTTACCCATGTTATATTGACCCTTGTAATCCTAAGGTGTATTACAAGGGCCTGTCTGAGCCTTTTACACATCTTAGATTGACCCTTGTAATCCTAAGGTGTATTACATGGGCCCACCTGATACTTTTACACATGTTAGATTGACCCTTCTAATGCTAAGGTGTACTACAAGGGCCTGTCTGAACCTTTTACATATGTTAGATTGGCCCTTGTAATCCTAAGGTGTGTTACAAGGGCACACCTGCGCCTTTTACACATGTTAGATTGACCCTTGTAATCCTAAGGTGTAGTACAAGGGCCTGTCTGAGCCGTTTACACATGTTAGATTGGCCCTTGTAATCCTAAGGCGTATTACAAGGGCCCACCTGATCCTTTTACACATGTTAGATTGACCCTTGTAATGCTAAGGTGTATTACAAGGGCCTGTCTGAGCCTTTTACACATGTTAGATTGGCCCTTGTAATCCTAATGTCTAGTACAAGGGCACACCTGCGCCTTTTACACATGTTATATTGACCTTTGTAAGCCTAACGTGTATTACAAGGGCCTGTCTGAGCCGTTTACACAGGATGGATTGACCCTTGTAATCTTAAGGTGTATTACAAGGGCATGTCTGAGCCCTTTTTACACATGATAGATTAGCCCTTGTAATTCTCAGGTGTATTACAAGGGTCCACCTGCTCCTTTTAAACATGTTAGATTGACCCTTTTTATCCTAACATATATTACAAGGGACTGTCTGAGCATTTTACACATGTTAGATTGGCTCTTGTAATCCTAAGGTGTATTACAAGGGCCCACCTGAGCCTTTTACACATGTTCGATTGGCCCTTGTAATCCTAAGGTGTATTACAAGGGCCTGTCTGAACCTTTTACACATGTTAGATTGGCACTTGTAACACTAAGGTGTATTACAAGGGCCCACCTGCGCCTTTTACACATGTTAGATTGACCCTTGTTATCCTAAGGTGTATGTTAGATTGACTCTTGTTATCCTAAGGTGAATTACAAGGGCCCACCAGCGCCTTTTACCAATGTAAGATTGACACTTGTAAACTTAAGGTGTATTACAAGGGCCTGTCTGAGCCTTTTACACATGTTAGATTGACCCTTGTAATCCTAAGGTGTATAACAAGGGCCCACCTGAGTCTTTTACACATGTTAGATTGGCTCTTGTAATCCTATGGTTTATTACAAGGGCCCACCTGCGCCTTTTACGCATGTAAGATAGAGCCGTGTAATCTTAATGTGTATTACAAGGGCCTGTCTGAGCCATTTACACATGCTAGATTGACCCATGTAATCCTAAGGTGTATTACAAGGGCGCACCTGAGCCTTTTACACAGGTTAGATTGGCTCTTGTAATCCTAAGGTGTATTAGAAGGGCCTGTCTGAGCCCTTTACATATGTTAGATTGACCCTTGTAATCCTAAGGTGTACTACAAGGGCCCACCTGCGCCTTTTACACATGTAAGATTGACCCTTGTAATCCTAAGGTGTATTAGAAGGGCCTGTCTGAGACTTTTACCCATGTTAGATTGGCCCTTGTAATCCTAAGGTGTATAACAAGGGCTTGTTTGAGCCTTTTACGCATGTTAGGCTGGCCCTTGTAATCCAAAGGTGTTCTACAAAGCCCCACATGCGCCTTTTACACATGTTAGATTGACCCTTGTATTCCTAAGGTGTATAACAAGGGCCCGTCTGAGCCTTGTACCATTGTTAGATTGACCCTTGTAATCCTAAGGTGTATTTCAAGGGCCTGTCTTAGCCTTTTACACATGTTAGATTAACCCTTGTAATCCTAAGGTGTATTACAAGGGCCCATCTGATCCTTTTACACATGTTAGATTGACCCTTGTAATTCTAAGGTGTATTACAAGGGCCTGTCTGAAACTTTTACACATGTTAGATTGGCACTTGTAATCCTAATGTCTAGTACAAGGGCACACCCGCGCCGTTTACACATGTTAGATTGACCCTTGTAAACCTAATGTGTAGTACAAGGGCCTGTCTGAGCCGTTTACACATGTTAGATTGGCCCTTGTAATCCTAATGTGTATTAAAAGGGCCCACCTGTGCCTTTTACACATGTTAGAATGACCCTTTTAATCCTAACATGTATTACAAGGGACTGTCTGAGAATTTTACACATGGTTTGATTGGCTCTTGTATTCCTAAGGTGTAGTACAAGGGCTAACCTGAGCCTTTTACACATGTTAGCTTGGCCCTTGTATTCCTAAAGTGTCTTACAAGGGCCTGTCTGAGCCTTTTACACATGTTAGATTGGCCCTTGTAACCCTAAGGTGTAGTACAAGGGCCCACCTGCGCCTTTTACACATGTTAGATTGACCCTTGTTATCCTAAGGTTTATTACAAGGGCCCACCAGCGCCTTTTACCCATGTTAAATGGACATTTGTAAACTTAAGGTGTATTACAAGGGCCCACATGCGCCTTTTACACATGTAACATTGACCCTTCAAATCCTAAGGTGTATTACATGGGCCCACCTGAGCCTTTTACACATGTTAGATTGGCTCTTGTAATCCTAAGGTGTATTACAAGGGCCCACCTGCGCCATTTACACATGTAAGATTGACCCGTGTAATCTTAATGTGTATTACAAGGGACTGTCTGAGCCTTTTACACAAGTTAGATTGACCCTTGTAATCCAATGGTGTATTACAAGGGCCTGTCTGAGCCTTTTACACATGTTAGATTGGCCCTCGTAATCCTAAGGTGTATAACAAGGGCCTGTCTGAGCCTTTTACGCATGTTAGGTTGGCCCTTATAACAGTAAGGTGTACTACAAGGGCCCACATGCGCCTTTTACACATGTTAGATTGACCCTTGTATTCCTAAGGTGTTTAACAAGGGCCTGTCTGAGCCTTTTACCCATGTTAGATTGACCCGTGTAATCCTAAGGTGTATTACAAGGGCCTGTCTGATCCTTTTACACATGTTAGATTGGCCCTTGTAATCCTAAGGTGTATTACAAGGGCATGTCTAAGCCTTTTACACATGTTTTATTGGCCCTTGTAATCCTAAGGTATATTACAAAGGCCCACCTGCGCGTTTTACACATGTTAGATTGACCCTTTTAATCCTAAGATGTATTACAAGGGACTGTCTGATCCTTCAACACAGGTTAGATTGGCTCTTGTAATCATAAGGTGTATTACAAGGGCCCACCTAAGCCTTTTACACATGTTAGCTTGGCCCTTGTAATCCTAAGGTGTATTGCAAGGCCTGTCTGAGCCTTTTACACATGTTAGAATGGCCCTTGTAACACTAAGGTGTATTACAAAGGCCCACCTGCGCCTTTTACACCTGTTAGATTGACCCTTGTTATCCTAAGGTGTATTACAAGGGCCCACCTGCGCCTTTTACCCATGTAAGTTTGACCCTTGTAATCGTAAGGTGTATTACAAGGGCCTGTCTGAAGCTTTTACATCTGTTAGATTGACACTTGTAATCCTAAGGTGTATTACAAGGGCCCACCTGAGCCTTTTACACAGGTTAGATTGGCTCTTGTAATCATAAGGTGTATTACAAGGGCCCACCTGCGCCTTTTACACAGGTTAGATTGGCTCTTGTAATCCTAAGGTGTATTATAAGGGCCTGTCTGAGCCTCTTACACATGTTAGATTGACCCTTGTAATCTCAGGGTGTATTACAAGGGCCTGTCAGAGCCTTTTACATATGTTAGATTGGCCCTTGTAATCCTAAGGTGTATTACAAGGGCCCACCTGCGCCTTCTACACATGTAAGATTGACCCATGTAATCCTAAGGTGTATTACAAGGGCCTGTCTGGGCCTTTGACGCATGTTAGATTGGCCCTTGTAATCCTAAGGAGAATAACAAAGGCCTGTCTGAGCCTTTTACGCATGTTAGGTTGGCCCTTTTAATCCTAAGGTGTACTACAAGAGCCCACATGCGGCTTTTACACATGTTAGATTGACCCTTGTAATCCTATGGTGTATTACAAGGGCCCACCTGAGCCATTTACACAGGTTAGATTGGCTCTTGTAATACTAAGGTGTATTATAAGGGCATGTCTGAGCCTTTTTCACATGTTTGATTGACCCTTGTAATCTCAGGGTGTATTACAAGGGCCTGTCTGAGCCTTTTTGCATATGTTAGATTCGCCCTTGTAATCCTAAGGTGTATTACAAGGGCCCACCTGCGCCTTTTACACATGTTAGATTCTCCATTGTAATGCTAAGGTGTATTACAAAGGCCTGCCTGAGACTTTTACACATGTTAGATTCACCCTTGTAATCCAAGGGTGAATTACAAGGGCCTGTCTGAACCTTTTACACATGTAAGATTGACCCTTGTAACCTAGGGTGTATTACAAGGGCCCACCTGCGCATTTTACACATGTTAGATTGACCCTTGTTATCCTAAGGTGCATTACAAGGGCCCACCAGCGCCTTTTACTCATGTAAGATTGACACTTGCAGCCTTAAGGTGTATTACAAGGGCCTGTCTGAGGCTTTTACACATGTTAGATTGACCCTTGTAATCCTAAGGTGTATTACAAGGGCCCACCTGAGCCTTTTACACATTTTAGATTGGCTCTTGTAATCCTAAGGTGTATTACAAGGGCCCACCTGCGCCTTTTACACATGTAAGATTGACCTGTGTAATCTTAATGTGTATTACAAGGGCCTGTCTGAGCCTTTTACACATGTTAGATTGACCCTTGTAATCCTATGGTGTATTACAAGGGCCCACCTGATCCTTTTACACAGGTTAGATTGGCTCTTGTAATCCAAAGGTGTATTACAAGGGCCTGTCTGAGCCTTTTACACATGTTAGATTGGCCCTTGTAATCCTAAGGTGTATAACAATGGCCCGTCTGAGCCTTGTACCATTGTTAGATTGACCCTTGTAATCCTAAGGTGTATTTCAAGGGCCTGTCTTAGCCTTTTACACATGTTAGATTAACCCTTGTAATCCTAAGGTGTATTACAAGGGCCCATCTGATCCTTTTACACATGTTAGATTGACCCTTGTAATTCTAAGGTGTATTACAAGGGCCTGTCTGAAACTTTTACACATGTTAGATTGGCACTTGTAATCCTAATGTCTAGTACAAGGGCACACCCGCGCCGTTTACACATGTTAGATTGACCCTTGTAAACCTAATGTGTAGTACAAGGGCCTGTCTGAGCCGTTTACACATGTTAGATTGGCCCTTGTAATCCTAATGTGTATTAAAAGGGCCCACCTGTGCCTTTTACACATGTTAGAATGACCCTTTTAATCCTAACATGTATTACAAGGGACTGTCTGAGAATTTTACACATGGTTTGATTGGCTCTTGTATTCCTAAGGTGTAGTACAAGGGCCCACCTGAGCCTTTTACACATGTTAGCTTGGCCCTTGTATTCCTAAAGTGTCTTACAAGGGCCTGTCTGAGCCTTTTACACATGTTAGATTGGCCCTTGTAACCCTAAGGTGTAGTACAAGGGCCCACCTGCGCCTTTTACACATGTTAGATTGACCCTTGTTATCCTAAGGTTTATTACAAGGGCCCACCAGCGCCTTTTACCCATGTTAAATGGACATTTGTAAACTTAAGGTGTATTACAAGGGCCTGTCTGAGCCTTTTACACATGTTAGATTGACCCTTGTAATCCTAAGGTGTATTACATGGGCCCACCTGAGCCTTTTACACATGTTAGATTGGCTCTTGTAATCCTAAGGTGTATTACAAGGGCCCACCTGCGCCATTTACACATGTAAGATTGACCCGTGTAATCTTAATGTGTATTACAAGGGACTGTCTGAGCCTTTTACACAAGTTAGATTGACCCTTGTAATCCAATGGTGTATTACAAGGGCCTGTCTGAGCCTTTTACACATGTTAGATTGGCCCTCGTAATCCTAAGGTGTATAACAAGGGCCTGTCTGAGCCTTTTACGCATGTTAGGTTGGCCCTTATAACAGTAAGGTGTACTACAAGGGCCCACATGCGCCTTTTACACATGTTAGATTGACCCTTGTATTCCTAAGGTGTTTAACAAGGGCCTGTCTGAGCCTTTTACCCATGTTAGATTGACCCGTGTAATCCTAAGGTGTATTACAAGGGCCTGTCTGATCCTTTTACACATGTTAGATTGGCCCTTGTAATCCTAAGGTGTATTACAAGGGCATGTCTAAGCCTTTTACACATGTTTTATTGGCCCTTGTAATCCTAAGGTATATTACAAAGGCCCACCTGCGCGTTTTACACATGTTAGATTGACCCTTTTAATCCTAAGATGTATTACAAGGGACTGTCTGATCCTTCAACACAGGTTAGATTGGCTCTTGTAATCATAAGGTGTATTACAAGGGCCCACCTAAGCCTTTTACACATGTTAGCTTGGCCCTTGTAATCCTAAGGTGTATTGCAAGGCCTGTCTGAGCCTTTTACACATGTTAGAATGGCCCTTGTAACACTAAGGTGTATTACAAAGGCCCACCTGCGCCTTTTACACCTGTTAGATTGACCCTTGTTATCCTAAGGTGTATTACAAGGGCCCACCTGCGCCTTTTACCCATGTAAGTTTGACCCTTGTAATCGTAAGGTGTATTACAAGGGCCTGTCTGAAGCTTTTACATCTGTTAGATTGACACTTGTAATCCTAAGGTGTATTACAAGGGCCCACCTGAGCCTTTTACACAGGTTAGATTGGCTCTTGTAATCATAAGGTGTATTACAAGGGCCCACCTGCGCCTTTTACACAGGTTAGATTGGCTCTTGTAATCCTAAGGTGTATTATAAGGGCCTGTCTGAGCCTCTTACACATGTTAGATTGACCCTTGTAATCTCAGGGTGTATTACAAGGGCCTGTCAGAGCCTTTTACATATGTTAGATTGGCCCTTGTAATCCTAAGGTGTATTACAAGGGCCCACCTGCGCCTTCTACACATGTAAGATTGACCCATGTAATCCTAAGGTGTATTACAAGGGCCTGTCTGGGCCTTTGACGCATGTTAGATTGGCCCTTGTAATCCTAAGGAGAATGACAAAGGCCTGTCTGAGCCTTTTACGCATGTTAGATTGGCCCTTTTAATCCTAAGGTGTACTACAAGAGCCCACATGCGGCTTTTACACATGTTAGATTGACCCTTGTAATCCTATGGTGTATTACAAGGGCCCACCTGAGCCATTTACACAGGTTAGATTGGCTCTTGTAATACTAAGGTGTATTACAAGGGCATGTCTGAGCCTTTTTCACATGTTTGATTGACCCTTGTAATCTCAGGGTGTATTACACGGGCCTGTCTGAGCCTTTTTGCATATGTTAGATTCGCCCTTGTAATCCTAAGGTGTATTACAAGGGCCCACCTGCGCCTTTTACACATGTTAGATTCTCCATTGTAATGCTAAGGTGTATTACAAAGGCCTGCCTGAGACTTTTACACATGTTAGATTCACCCTTGTAATCCATGGGTGAATTACAAGGGCCTGTCTGAACCTTTTACACATGTAAGATTGACCCTTGTAACCTAGGGTGTATTACAAGGGCCCACCTGCGCATTTTACACATGTTAGATTGACCCTTGTTATCCTAAGGTGCATTACAAGGGCCCACCAGCGCCTTTTACTCATGTAAGATTGACACTTGCAGCCTTAAGGTGTATTACAAGGGCCTGTCTGAGGCTTTTACACATGTTAGATTGACCCTTGTAATCCTAAGGTGTATTACAAGGGCCCACCTGAGCCTTTTACACATTTTAGATTGGCTCTTGTAATCCTAAGGTGTATTACAAGGGCCCACCTGCGCCTTTTACACATGTAAGATTGACCTGTGTAATCTTAATGTGTATTACAAGGGCCTGTCTGAGCCTTTTACACATGTTAGATTGACCCTTGTAATCCTATGGTGTATTACAAGGGCCCACCTGATCCTTTTACACAGGTTAGATTGGCTCTTGTAATCCAAAGGTGTATTACAAGGGCCTGTCTGAGCCTTTTACACATGTTAGATTGGCCCTTGTAATCCTAAGGTGTATAACAAGGGCCTGTCTGAGCCTTTTACGCATGTTAGGTTGGCCCTTGTAATCCTAAGGTGTACTACAAGGGCCCACATGCGCCTTTTACACATGTTAGATTGACCCTTGTATTCCTAAGGTGTATAACAAAGGCCTGTCTGAGCCTTTTACCCATGTGAGATTGACCCTTGTAATCATTAGGTGTATTACAAGGGCCTGTCTGAGCCTTTTACACATGTTAGATTGACCCTTGTAATCCTAATGTGTATTACAAGGGCCCAGCTGATCCTTTTACACATGTTAGATTGACCCTTGTAATGCTAAGGTGTATTACAAGGGCCTGTCTGCGCCTTTTACACATGTTAGATTGGCCCTTGTAATCCTAATGTCTAGTACAACGGCACACCTGCGTCTTTTACACATGTTAGACATGTTAGATTGACCCTTGTAATGGTAAGGTGTAGTACAAGGGCCTGTCTGAGCCTTTTACACATGTTAGATTGGCCCTTGTAATCCTAAGGTGTATTACAAGGGCATGTCTTAGCCTTTTTCACATGTTAGATTGGCCCTTGTAATCCTAAGGTATATTACAAAGGCCCACCTGCGCCTTTTACACATGCTAGATTGACCCTTTTAATCCTAAGATGTATTACAAGGGACTGTCAGAGCATTTTACACAGGTTAGATTGGCTCTTGTAATTCTAGGGTGTATTACAAGGGCCCACCTAAGCCTTTTACACATGTTAGCTTGGCCCTTGTAATCCTATGGTGTATTACAAGGCCTGTCTGAGCCTTTTACACATGTTAGATTGGCCCTTGTAACCCTAAGGTGTATTACAAGGGCCCAACTGCGCCTTTTACACATGTTAGATTGACCCTTGTTATCCTAAGTTGTATTACAAGGGCCCACCTGCGCCTTTTACCTATGTAAGATTGACCCTTGTAATCGTAAGGTGTATTACAAGGGCCTGTCTGAACCTTTTACATATGTTAGATTGACACTTGTAATCCTAAGGTGTATTACAAGGGCCCACCTGAGCTTTTTTCACAGGTTAGATTGGCTCTTGTAATCATAAGGTGTATTACAAGGGCCCACCTGCGCCTTTTCCACATGTAAGATTGACCAGTGTAATCTTAATGTGTATTACAAGGGCCTGTCTGAGCCTTTTACACATGTTAGATTGACCCTTGTAATCCTAAGGTGTATTACAAGGGCCCACCTGAGACTTTTACACAGGTTAGATTGGCTCTTGTATTCCTAAGGTGTATAACAAGGGCCTGTCTGAGCCTTTTACACATGTTAGATTGACCCTTGTAATCCTAAGGTGTATTACAAGGGCCCACCTGAGACTTTTACACATGTTAGATTGGCTCTTGTAATCCTAAGGTGTATTATAAGGGCCTGTCTGAGCCTTTTACACATGTCAGATTGACCCTTGCAAACCTAGTATGTATTACAAGGGCCTGTCTGAGCCTTTTACATATGTTAGATTGGCTCTTGTAATCCTTAGGTGTATTACAAGGGCCCACCTGCGCCTTCTACACATGTAAGATTGACCCATGTAATCCTAAGGTGTATTACAAGGGCCTGTCTGAGCCTTTTACACATGTTAGATTGGCCCTTGTAATCCTAAGGTGTATAACAAGGGCCTGTCTGAGCCTTTTACGCATGTTAGGTTGGCCCTTGTAATCCTAAGGTGTATTACAAGGGCCCACCTGCGCCTTTTACACATGTTAGATTCTCCATTGTAATCCTAGGGTGTATTACAAGGTCCTGTATGGGCCTTTTACACATGTTATATTCACCCTTGTAATCCTAGGGTGTATTACAAGGGCCCACCTGCGCCTTTTACACGTGTTAGATTCACCCTTGTAATCCTAAGGTGTATTACAAGGGCCTGTCTGAACCTTTTACACATGTTAGATTGGCCCTTGTATTCCTAAGGTGTATTACAAGGGCCTGTCTGAACCTTTTACACATGTAAGATTGACCCTTGTAATCCTAAGGTGTATTACAAGGGCCCACCTGAGACTTTTGCACAGGTTAGATTGGCTCTTGTATTCCTAAGGTGTATAACAAGGGCCTGTCTGAGCCTTTTACACATGTTAGATTGACCCTTGTAATCCTAAGGTGTATTACAAGGGCCCACCTGAGACTTTTACACATGTTAGATTGGCTCTTGAAATCCTAAGGTGTATTATAAGGGCCTGTCTGAGCCTTTTACACATGTCAGATTGACCCTTGCAAACCTAGTGTGTATTACAAGGGCCTGTCTGAGCCTTTTACATATGTTAGATTGGCCCTTGTAATCCTAAGGTGTATTACAAGGGCCCACCTGCGCCTTCTACACATGTAAGATTGACCCATGTAATCCTAAGGTGTATTACAAGGGCCTGTCTGAGCCTTTTACACATGTTAGATTGGCCCTTGTAATCCTAAGGTGTATAACAAGGGCCTGTCTGAGCCTTTTACGCATGTTAGGTTGGCCCTTGTAATCCTAAGGTGTATTACAAGGGCCCACCTGCGCCTTTTACACATGTTAGATTCTCCATTGTAATCCTAGGGTGTATTACAAGGTGCTGTATGGGCCTTTTACACATGTTAGATTCACCCTTGTAATCCTAGGGTGTATTACAAGGGCCCACCTGCGCCTTTTACACGTGTTAGATTCACCCTTGTAATCCTAAGGTGTATTACAAGGGCCTGTCTGAACCTTTTACACATGTTAGATTGGCCCTTGTATTCCTAAGGTGTTTACAAGGGCCTGTCTGAACCTTTTACACATGTAAGATTGACCCTTGTAATCCTAGGGTGTATTACAAGGGCCCACCTGCGCCTTTTACACGTGTTAGATTCACCCTTGTAATCCTAGGGTGTATTACAAGGGCCTGTCTGAGCCTTTTACACATGTTAGATTGGCCCTTGTAATCTTAAGGTGTATTACAAGGGCCCACCTGGGCCTTTTTACACATGTTAGATTGGCCCTTGTAATCCTAAGTTTGCAAATTATGTACCTATGATACACACAGGAGCAATGATGGGAAATTGCAACAATAATAATCTGGGTCCCTTGTAATAGCCATTATAATAATCTGGGTCCCTTGGAATAGCCATTATAATAATATGGGTCCCTTGGAATAGCAACAATAATAATCCCAGTCCCTTGGGATAGCAATTATAATAATCTGGGTCCCTTGGAATAGAAATTATAATAATCTGGGTCCCTTGGAATAGCCATTATAATAATCTGGGTCCCTTCGAATAGCAATTATAATAATCTGGGTCCCTTGGAATAGCAATTATAGTAATCTGGGTCCTTTGGAATAGCCATTATAATAATATGGGTCCCTTGGAATAGCAATTCTACTAATCTGGGTCCCTTGGAATAGCAATTATAATAATCTGGGTCTCTTGGAATAGCACTTATAATAATCAGGTCTTATTCTAGTGTTCATAATATAATGTGTGCACCATACATACTTAAAGGGGATAGGTTCGTATCAAATATTGAATTCGGATTAAAAATATACTTTTAGACATTTTAAAAGAATGGAGAATATTTATAATATGTTAGACAAGCGCAATATGATATATCGTCTGCTTTTATTAGTATGCACTTGTATCTGTTGGCGTATATGTTCACTGTACCATGATGTGTATGTATAATAATACACTAATGTACACACGGAAAATGATCATTAAAATATTACTACGTTAACACGTAGAGTCAAGTATTTAAATGTATTATATATAAGCACTAAGTGCTCTAAGTGGTAGAAATAATTTGTGTGGTTGGAACAAGAAATGAACCGAAATGTTTTTGAAACATGAATCAATTACCTGGATTCAGGCTTTCAGTCAGTGCAAGTGTAAAGCAAGAAAATACATTTGATGGAAGTGAAACGTCAAACATATTTTTGTATTAAAAAATCTCACTTAAAATGTGCTTTTATTGTTATTCAAAACTACTAATTTTAAATAATGAAAATCCTAAACATAGTAGTATGTTTCCCATACGTATTATATGTACCGTAATTACCATATATATTGGGACATCCCTAAATTTTGGAAAAATAATAATTGTTGGCACCCTTTAATATTGGGACACATTTGAAAGTTGAATTATTTCGTGTCCCTAAATATTGAGACACCAAAAAATCACCTTATGTTGTTACTGTTTAACCATTCCATAACCTGCTACTACGCTGGTTGCATAGCGACTTGTTACTTTATATATTGCGCTTGCTTATCTATACACCATAATTTACACCATCTGGGGTATGTTAACATGTAGTTGACACGTGGTTCAAACTGTGTACTCTACTAGAAAATGGTCTTCTCAGTTAAGCTTCTTAATTAATTACCATTAAGTTTCCAGCAATAAATAATTGATCGTATCCACTAAAAAAAATCATTCTAATCGTTCATAATTTAATATGTTATATATTTTAGTAAGCGATACTTATTTTAAAGAAATAAAAATAATTATTGGATCAAGACATAGATATATGCAATATATTAAACATGAATGATAAAAACAACCAAAGAATTTTGGAAACTACTTAAGAAAACTCAATTCATAATACTGGCGATAATGTTGACATTGATTCGTTTTCCAAAGTTGGGAAATTTGGAGGAATATTAGAAAGTCGTTGTTTGATCAGGTATATTTTTAAGTAGATATGCTTCATCACGTGTATTATCTTTTGGTACATGCACTAGTGCATCAATTGTATGTGTGTATTTTATATTCATTCAGTTGTTGTTTGGACGCCTGACAAGAACTTGCATATGTATAGGCTAACATTGTGCAAATATGGCTCAACTTATTTGTATTAAAATATGAATTCACTCTCCACATGTGAAGTATTTTATAAGCTAAAATGCCGTCTTTTTTAAAATTGTTTTATAATTACTTTTTATAAAAATATGTATATACTTTGTTTTCACTTGCTCTCATACTTGTATAACATGTATCATATTTTATATAAGGTTTTCGGTATAGTATTTTACCATGTCTTGAAAAAATCCAGTCTAAAATCTGTCAATGTTTTGATGCTTTTACTTAAATAAAATTATCGTGAAAGTAAACATGACCTGTGTGTGTTTGCATGTTAATGTTTACACCGTCACAATTTTGATTTGATATGTATGCTTCGAATCGTCAGTAAATGGTTTTATTCGTTTCTGTGCGATAGTAAACTTCTTACAATTAAACATGTATAATCAATTATAAATTGCTTTGTTAAACATTTTCTAAATGCAGTCATGATGCAAACAAAACACCTTAAGTCACCATCAATATACGAACAACATTTTGACGTGACTTACAATAATTATGAATTCCCTTACATCGATGTATACAATTCTCAATAGATAATTCATCACCAAAGCACTTATCTTTGTCCAGCCAAATTATCCCCGTACCTTTCTCAAAATGAAAATTTTGCAAAAAAACGTCATTATTCATTCTGTAAACGGAAAGATTTCCAAAACTAAAATAAATTAACATATTTACTCCAATTTTTTATCTGAATATTATTATAACATACTTCTTTGCAGGTTAATTTATTAATGGGACAACATTTAAAACTACAATTATTTTATTAGATTGTGCATGTTTTTTAAAAATATTCATATATTCATTATGCTCGTGTATCGCACGAACCGTTTGTTACAGGGATAGTCAACCAGATAATGACTTTTTATGCACGGTTCAGGTGCTCAACGTATATCGGCTATAAAAGTTAATAAAATGATATAATATTTATACGATAGCAATTATATGACCCTCAAAATTAGCATTTGTTTGTTAAGTTACTAATCTCCTCCGAACAGTGGGCGTTTCCATTTAAAAAATACCGCGGATTTCCCGTTCTAACAATATAAAATTCCGTGATATTTCCGTGCGAAAATAAAAACACCAAATGCTAAAGACCACAGCTTTCGCCAGTCCACCAATCAGGGTCAAGAAAAGTATTGTATAAATGACACACACTAGCAGTAAGGTGTTGGTATATATAACTCACGATTTGTTCGTGCACAAGTAGCTGTGTAAAGGCCAAATAAACACGGTTTGAGTTAAATGTATACTGTTTTCAACAAAGTCAATGTAGTAGTATGAGTAGTAGTAGAAGTAGAAGTAGTTGTAGTAGTAGTAGTAGTAGTAGTAGTAGTAGTAGTTGTTGTTGTTGTAGTTGTAGTAGTAGTAGTAGTAGTAGCAGTAGCAGTAGCAGTAGCAGCAGCAGCAGCAGTATCAGTAGCAGTAGCAGTAGAAGCAGAAGTAGTAGTAGTAGTAGTAGTAGTAGTAGTTGTTGTTGTTGTTGTAGTAGTAGTAGTAGTAGTAGTAGTAGTAGTAGTAGTAGTAGTAGTAGTAGTAGTAGTAGTAGTAGTAGTAGTAGTAGTAGTAGTAGTAGTAGTAGTAGTAGTAGTTGTTTTTGTTGTTGTTGTTGTTGTTGTTGTAGTAGTAGTAGTAGTAGTAGTAGTAGTAGTAGTAGTAGTAGTAGTAGTAGTAGTAGTAGTAGTAGTAGTAGTAGAAGTTGTAGTAGTAGTAGTAGTAGTAGTAGTTGTTGTTGTTGTAGTAGTAGTAGTAGTAGTAGTAGTAGTAGAAGAAGTAGTACTCGTCGTCGTCGTCGTCGTCGTCGTCGTCGTCGTCGTCGTGTGATAGTAGTAGTAGTAGTAGTAGTAGTGTAAAAGTTGTTTTTGTTGTTCATGTTTTTGTTGTTCATGTTGTTGTTCATATTGTTCTTGTTGTTGTTCGTGTTGTTGCTGTTGTTGTAGTTCTTGTTGTTGATGTTGTTGTTGTTGTTCGAGCTGTTGTCGTTGCGTTGTTTTTCGGGTTGTTGTAGTTCTGGAGTAGCAATTGCGGTGAAAGTGGTGGTATTTTAAATGCTATTAGTGGTTGCTGTAGTTGCTGTTGTAATTGCTATACCTAATTTTAATTATTTGGCATCAAATACGTGTTGATTTCTCAAATATAAATTTTGTCTAAAATACCCTAACATTGCTAGTCAAAAAGGCCATGAAACAACCTGTTTGCTCATGCACTGCGAGCTTTTTAATGGCATGTTACAATTATTATTGTCACTAGCATTTATAAAGGTCGCCGGTATACGTTTAATACGGTAAACCAAACATTGTGGTCTAAGTCGGAAAGACACTCTCGTAGCAGCTGTTATGACATGTATACCTTCGCCAACGCTCGGGTAAACATTCAATATACAGCCGCTACTCGGAGTGTATCCTATACATGCTACCAAGCATTTTTTTACATGGATAAATCCTGCCATTGTGGTCAGTAAAGTATTTTTAATTTTGTGGGTCATCTAATACAACTATGCTAGTGTGGTATCACGATTGAATACAGACATAAAGAAAACATAGTCAATTTTGAACCAATTAACATGGTTTTACTGTGCAAATTTACTTAAGAGTAGTCAAAAACAAAACAAGTGATTTTGAGTTTGTAAATTGTTGAATGTATTACATATTTCAAATTTCAACATGTTTTATATACGGCCCTCAAAATGACTCCAGTTTATGGCAATTGGTATTACTATTCGAAGTACAGTTATTAATGAAAACCATGGGGCTTGTGCAAATTACTACTGTGCTTTTATGCATAGATTGACTGACAGTACAGTCGTCTATAATACTTACCATTTTGAATTCGACATTAAAACAACTGCGCATGCGCCAGTCGCGTGTGGGATAATCACGTGATGATAGTGATTAATATATACACGTTATTTATAGTTTAACGTGGTAGACATACCCATGTATTTTTTTTAATGGCAAATACTCAAAATATGAAAATGTGTCATCAGTTTTCAATGATCAGGAATATTTTTTAATCAATATAATGCACTGATTTCCAGATTTTACGAGTTTGTGAAAGTTTTCTTTTTTCGTGATAATTAGTCATCTGCTTGACCATCCCTTTAATGGATACATTGATATATTACTGCAATTTATTGGCATATTTAAAAATATCAATCCTCCATATAAAACTTACAACAGCTGAGCACACAGAACATGGACAAAATTGTTGTTTGCATATATGTAGTCAAAGCACACCGTTCCCCACTCGCAATCATGGAAAACTTCTACTCGTCCCCAGTTGTCACCTTCGTCGGCAAGCCGCACGTTACCTTTTCATATTGTTTTTGTAAACCAATAATATACAATAATTAATCGTACTTTTATACTTAGTTTAACAGACGACTTCCGCAAATGTTAATGTACATGAACTACCATAACCATCAACATTGCAACTAGATCTACTACTATTTTTACTGCTAACACTTCTACTTTAACTGTTACATATGCCTGTATCGTTGTTAGTGGTTGTATGCTCCGATTCGTAAATGTTGCTGTTGCATTTAATGAACGTCTTAAATAAGTTTTCGGTTGGGCGTCCTTCGTTAAAGCCTTTGAAAAAGGTCGTCTGCTATCGAACGGTCAGATCTGTAAAACCCAGGAGACGCAATATTTTGACATTTGACCTGAAGGTATGAACTAGACCTTTAAGGTAGCCATCCAGTTATTTCGAACGACACATCGCCTCCTAAAGGTTAAACTTTGTTATTTGGAAATCCTTCAATGCATTGGGAAGTTAGAGCTCAGACAAATGCCATTTCACAAAACGCACAATATTTGGGCATTTGACCGTAAAGTATGAACTTTACCTTAAATTCAGCCGTACATATATTATGTGCGACACCCCGTCTTATTTAATTTAATATTTCTACCCAAATATTTACTGACAAACAGTATTTTAACGATGAAGTCCTCTATTTTGATCTTTGACCTAAAAGTGTGACCTTGAGTTTCAAGGGACAGACCGACAGACCGACGGGACAAAGTGATTCCTAAACACCCACCTTCAACCTACTGGTAGTGGGGTTAAAAATATACTACCAACACTACTACTGAATATTACTGGTTTTACTGGTTATTACTGTGCTGCAGTAGATAACGGCTTGCCGTTTATTACAATCATTTTTGTTTAAAATTGAACCATAATAGTGTTCTTGCGTTGAAAAGCCACACGGTGCTGTCAGTATTCTTATGCCACCTTCTGACTCTCCACAGACGATAAGTACAGTACTAAACCGATGCATATATGTTATATTCAAGCTTGTAATTTTCGGTTACAAAATAGCGTTTAAATTGGAAATGTGTCAACTGAAGGGACCTAAACGTTGACTTGCAAATTGACAATTTCAGTAAACTGTGTCACAAATTCCAAACGGACAGAACATACTATATAAATAAACCCAATAACATTTTGGATAAAAGCTAACGTTAAAAATAATGTGTCGTCTATAAATGAATACCAACTGACATGTCATTATAAAAGCGTTTATTCTGATATCGGCCTGCTACAAAGGTGCCTGATATATTTTTTCAGGTCAGTATCGTTTATATCAGTCAATGTTTGGAGGTACGTCATATTACTCGAAATCCACTTCTAAAGTCAAAAGTTTCAGTAAAAATTATTCAGAATTAACAAAACAAACAATTTGATACCAAGAACGTATATAGTTTATTATTTTTAATCGTCATAAATCACAAAACGTTATTTTTTAAGTATTCACATAAACCCGCACTTTGGTAGTGGTATGACGTCATCAGTGGAACAATAAATCATCCATAAACAGTTATTTCAATAATTTATACACAGAATCAGTTTATGTTGAGTCTAGTTGAAAATGTTTTGACCAACAATTTAACACGCTATAGTCATTATTGGAACGATCTTCAAAATGTCAATTTCAATACACAATTCCAAAATCATGAAAACGGCGTCTCAAAACAATTCGTCGATGCGTGTTCTCCGATGAAATTGACCGTTGGAATCAATTTCAGTTTGCGTTTCCAATATTATATGAATAGACAGACATGTACCTAATATATGTATTCGTAATGAAAACATCTTATTTATCTTTACGAAATGTTAATAATAAGGTATTATCCACTGAACGTTTAGAAATTCATAACTACATGTACGTAAACGTGTAAAAGGCGGCTCAGTAAAATCAGCGCGGATCTTAGTTTTTAAATATGTAAAAATAATCAGCTCGTTTGGTGTAATTTTTAGAAAAACGTGGTATGATAAATAAAAAAACAACAGGTTACTGCCTGGTCTTGTGTAATATATCAGGTTCGGCACGAATAAAACAACGGCTCGGCAAGCCTCCTCGTTATATTATTCTAAGCCTCACCTGATATATTACACAAGACCAGGCAGTAACCTGTTATTTTCTATATATCACTTATAAATACATTTCATAAACAATTATTTCTTGAGTCAAGTAGTGAAATATAGTAAAATATTCGGCTTATTGGCAAGCATTAAATGCTATTAATGCGTTACTATTGGGTTCGAGCTCCGGTGGGGGCTATTCATATTTTTGATAAACTATTTTGGTTGATTATTTCCTATATTTAGTGTTTTTAAAATTAAAAATATATTTAACATTTCTTTTAAGTTTTTAATATTTTGATACGCGTACGTCCTGTTAGTAAAGTAATCAAAAAGATTACCTACCTGATTTTCTCTTCCGTTCCAATGCAACTGTTGAACATAATTTGCAACATATTTAATTATTATTTGTTAATAATTAATTATATGCATATCTAAAATAATATTTGTGCATATCTAAATAATATTTTACTCAACATAATAGACTGAAACAGTTAACGCTTGGAAACAGCAATCCATATATTAAGCATACAATCAGTTATGTGTTTATAAAATAAATCATTTTGGAGACAAAAACGAACATATGGATTCGAAAGCATGCCTCTGCCGTATAGCGCCAAGTTTTTTTTTAAATTTAACAAGAGAAGCATAAAACTGATTTTTTAATGTTCAATGAACTACATTTTTGGTTTACATACTCGTCATATACTTGTAAAACATTAAAATCAGCCACATAAGTTGCCGTTCATATACATTTCAATTAGCGTACAAGAAAATTTGTACAGTGTACCTTACTGTTATGTTATTTGACTTTGTGCGCTGAAGGTTTGCTTATGCAAATGGGGCACAGACCAGTGATTTTGTTCTGACAATAAGAACATTTACACATTTAAGAAGGTATGTTTAATGATTAGCATTATTCAAAATAGCTAACATCATCAATTTTACTTAATTCAATAAATTATGTTATAAGTTTTATTAGCAGAATTTTAAATCAAAAACACCGTCAATTCAATCAATTATCATAGCTTTTGCGCCGAAATTTTTTGAAAATATGATTATTTGTTTTGGCAAAAGTCACACTTCCAGGTGGAATGTCATCATTTCCTTCAACTATTTTTTATGACAATCGCTAGATCCAAGTTGGATTAGTAAAAAGATGTCAGTTGCGTGACATTTCGCGCTTTTGAGGCGACATATTCGTTGTTTACATAATATATCGTTTGTGCAATTTAATTCTAGTTCGTAGGTATATTGTATAAAGCTTACCATTCTTCTCGCATTGCACGGGCTCCCATTCACCGTAAGACCTACACCTCACGCCTCCGTCAATTAAGTTCTGATAAACACCTGGGTCACAAATAACTCTAGCGATGCGTCTGTTGAAACTTGGATTTTTTTCCAATATTTTCCAGTTGACGATTTGTGGTGGTGCACCGCAATCTAAAATGTTCACATTGCATGTTCTACTAAAACGACTTCAAAGGAATGAAACAGGCAGCATATAATAACTGATCGGATACAGTAAGTGCTACAGTTGTATGTGCTCAGATTCGACGTAATAAGCACAAGGGCATATATGTTAGATTGTATGTGCCATAAAATGAGGCGATACATTGGCTATCCCTCGATGTGTCGTTATCATACTTATATTCCATATTATAGATATGTATTACATGTAACACATAATGTACATGGGAATAATAATACCCTTTGCATTGCGCATGACACCAGCATCTTTGTTATGGACACAAACGTGAGAAACCCAATCTTTATGTTTACAGTTCATGATAGAAACCTCGATTCCAGTGCATTGAACGTCATTAAGCCATATTTTGCCATTACCTTTCTCAAAGTCTCATAATTTAAAGGAAATTAGTAGGTGGATCACATTACGAACATGTTTGTGAAATTATTTCGAAATCAAGCAAGTGGTTTATGACATAGAAACCTTTTTGTAAAGGCCTAAAAGGAACAAGAGTGCCATTATATTACAATACACCAGTAAACGGAGCTTTTGGGGGTTTAGAATTAATAACTGAAGGGAAACGATTCAAAAACTGGATAAGGTAGAGGTATTTCTGCATTTTAATTCATTTCAGTGTTTCTCTCTGTGAGGTAAGTTATAGAGGTTTGCAACAATTTCTTTTCAATGACCGATTTTCTTCAACATTTGCACATTCGTGCGTAAATGTATACTGAAACCAAAACAGCAATGCAATATATGGGTGTCCGATATTTTGTCAATATACACGTGTCTCTTGATAACAATAATATGCTTTACCTACAATTACTGTGACAAAAATGAATTTGACTTAACATTTAAAATATCTAACATACTTGTTTTAATGTTTACTTACACCAAAACAGTAATTGAATGAATGGGTCACCAAACTTGTTTGGGACATATTGCACTTTTAATAGGGTACCTGTGTACCCGTTTTAATGTCTCATTGTTATATTTTTTTTTTATTAAACAACGTATTAATTCCCATAAAACGATGGAGGTTTTAATGGATCATTTCTGAAAAAGGTGTGTTTTGTAATACATTGTTTCTCGACTGCGCACGCAACTTGGGCTTGTTGTGATAAGTACTGGATAGTATTTATGTCAAATAAAATATGTCTGATTTGTTTAATTATATATCTTCTGCGACGAAAATCATTTGAAATTGTTCATTAATTACGCGCTAGTGCAGTACCACTTTGACTTGATTATGTTCATACTTTGACTGTAGTATCGTACTTTTTGTGTGTTGGTATATGTTCGATAAACACATTATATATATTCTAATTTGTTCGCTTTATTTTTGTCCTCAACATTAAGTAGATTAATAAATATCTGTAATTAAATAATTCTTCTCGTATAACCATCAGTGCATCCGCTGTGGTAGTACTGCCGTATATGTAAGGAATCCTGTCCGATGCATCAATAACATCATTCGTGGTTGTGTAGGTTTTAAGATAAAATAGCACCTCTACTTCTGTACTATAAATAAACGGACCGACTCTCATAATTCCTGCAATGTCATGTCATATTATTAATTTACTCATTTGCTTGTTTGATACTCACTTGCTCTTTTGATAATTTGTGCGAAACAACAAGAAAACAAATAAAACAAACCATCGGTGACACAATGAGTAAACAAAATACTATTCGACTACAAAGTCATTAATTCAATATTACCGGAATCAATATCAGCGTGTTGGACAATGGACTTCATAAAGAGACGCTGTTTTTCAAAATTGGCTTCAGTGATACTGGTGGAGGCATCGACCACTAAGGCTAAGTCCATCGATGGAAGCTTACACGGATGGGAAGAGGTGGTCAGGGTGGAGCTGGTCACTGGATAAGTAAACAATATGCTAGTATACCAACATTAAACAGGAATATATACCAACATCCGGTATTCATATATACCTACATGAAGCACATGCTCAGTCCATTTTATTGAAAAGGTATTGACGTACATTCGAAACTAGATACTACAAATTTGTGTGAAAAGGATTTGGTAGATATGTTCGCCGAGAAGGTGTGACACAATTTGTAGCGTCAGTGTTAACACTAGTGAATGGGCCCTAAATTTGGATCGTAATAACGCATGATTCGTTTACTCGGTAATTTATAGTATATCAACAATTTAGGTCAATCTATAAGGAAACCAGTCTTCACAATCAGCCGTCTTATTCGTAATACACCGTCATTTCGTAATATCGCTAATCGCAATATCACGTTTTACACTAGTTTTTGCCACTTTTACTAATTATATTTGTTAAATACAATAACTGACATGATCTAAACTAAGATTCAAATACCTTACAAAAATAACGAAATAGTACAAACGCATATACAAGCATTTACAAACACATTTTCAAGTGGAGAAAGATATTGGACAATATGAGGAACAAACATATGAATACTGGGCAAACCGCATCTATTACAAAATAGGCAAACATACAGCATTCCTGAGGAATTCCGAATAAACTTTGAGCCAGACCAGCTAATTAATCAAACCCTTCTAAATTATAGCTGTCTGCTTGTCTCGGGCGAGACGCCATGCCGTTTAATTCGGTTGTGTTGTCAAGGCCAACGCCTATACACAATTTTACAATTAATGATATTCTAAATAATTTACGAACGATCTTGAAAGAAAGCATAGATAGAAATGTAATTACAACATTAATTGATTCATTTCTTGCATGTTTATCACAATCACTACGACCTTTTCTGTTTAAACACAATACATAAAATAAAAATCGCCAAAGCTCGTATGTTTAGGTAAACGTGTAATCTAATATAACCGCATATACCTTATTTTTTATAAAATTTAAATTTGTAGTATTTTACAACGTATACCGATGGCATTATTTTTAATAAAATTTAAATTTGTAATATTGTACAACGTATACCAATGGCATAAATGTGTATGGTTTCATTTCTTGCTGTCTCAGCTTCTGGTATGGTTCTTTTTCTCTTTATGTTTGAAATACCGTCGGTAATCATGACGGCGATATTCGGGATATTAGGGCGGTCGCCGTTAGATTCTGTGAACAACTCTTCATGCATCCTTCTCAGGGCGTCTGAAGAATTTGTGCTGCCAAAGATCTGCCGCTTGGGAATGTTCATTCAACATGAACATAACTTCAGCCTAAAGCAAAAGATTAGATTTAGTCACTTTATTCAAACAACGATACATAATTGATTACGTTTTCTATATGTAAACATTTCGAACATTTTTTATAATTTGTTGACATATGTTATATATCTGTTTAGTTTCTTCGGGAATAAAACATATTAGATGTTTCGCACCACCATCGAACAAGAAACAAACGATGATTTAATGCAGAAAACAAACTTTATCATTTCGCATTATCTTTGTGTACAATTTGCTTCCTATATTAATCATCAACCACGCACAAAATGCAAGTAATTGAAACAATATTTGAATTAGGAGCAAATATAGAAAACAAATCTATAAACCAGTAGCTAAGAAAAAAAAGTGGTGTAAATGTATTGATCTAAACGGTTTTCTACTCATCACGATTATGGAGTGACTCGAATGAACGGATCTCGCCTAAATAAAGTGCATCTTGTACACGGCTACTTAGGCAGTCGGTATGCCCTCCTAAGTATGGCAAATTCAGCCATAATTTACAGAACAGTTGCCGGACGTCGTTGCTTGAGCGTAGAACCAGAACTGGTATCTAACTATTGTCACTCACACGATGTTTATCTATTACATTCTTGACTAAAATGCATACGTCTTTTTCCCAACCAGCGTCAGTTGCAAAATGTTGCATGTTTATCACATGATGAATTTTTTATACATTTAATATATACAACACTTATGTTTAAGGAAAATTTATGAACGTTGATTTGTATCGATTCTTGACAATGAACCAAAATAACCAAAATTGAAGTTAAATGATCTGTATTTTTGGCGCTCGCACAGTCCTTTTTCCGAAAAGAATACGATGGCCTTGTGGCCGAACCAAGACAGACTTATTGCTCCACGCGTTCTTGGCCTGATGTCAAAGTCTCGACATTGCAGTCAAATGTTTACATGCCCAATGGGACTGGTAGCCATCGTAACTACTAGTATATTTTGCAGTGTACATTTTTCACAGATAAAAGCCCGAAATACAATGTGCACAAAATAACACTCGCCACTAGTGTATTGTGTTTTGCTGGGCATGCGTTTCTACTAGTACATGCAGGCATATTGTTTTTTATCTTGGTTTTAACATATGTTATTTCATTTATTTATTGGTGTGTGATTTGAATTAAAATTAATTTAATGTGTTATTTGTGGCTATGTTTACACGTAATTCATAAATTGTATTTTACCGCTGTAACCTCATTATATCGTCCCTTTAAAGCCATCAGCATTAGTGCAAAGAAAGCTGGCTTTCCAAGAACGATAAAGTGTGTTTCAATGATACGATATAATGATATTCATCAAAGATACTTTTCCGATTGCTTGCACTTCTAAAGGTTTATATATTTTGTATTTAGTCATGTAGTGCAGCGTTTTCACCGAACAATATACACTTATTTGTTATATATACACCAAATATTTCAACCAAGACTTATCGCGAAAATTCTTATAATACATCATACAAATATTTGTTAGACATTTTGTTTAATTGTACTCCAATTAAAACAAATGCATACACGGATATATAGGTTACACATTTTATTTAATACATGCACGAATGCTATGCTTATGATTGTTTATGATGTAATACTTTTTATATTCTAAATTTGGTCAGTATACCGGTATTAGTTCTGCAATATAATGTAAATACTGATTTACAATTGCAAATGAGATATACGAGAAGTAATACAACTGACAGAAGTAAAAACATTGAGATAGTCAAGAGTAAGAGTATGCGCAAATAATGTAACATGAGTACAAAAGGGATATTTGTTTAATAACTCGGTATATAAAAGAAAACTTTTTTTTCCAAATATCTTAGGACATACTAAACTATAACACAATAAAACGATGAACGTCGAAACATTAAATTTGCATACAATGTAGATGCATACTTGCATTTCATAAAATAAGTACACTGCCAACTGCATGTCAATTTGACGATTGTCTCTGTTTATAACATTGTGAAGAATCGAGACGAGCAGAAAACGTGAATAGGTAATGTAATACTGACACGTACCATGTCTTCAATTCCAACCATTCAAACTGCAATACCTGTTAACTTCTTTAATCCTCTCGTTAAACATCCGACCGTGTCCATTCTTGAGTCGGTATTCCAGAAAAAACTTGAGTAATATTTTATCTTCAACCTTAAATTCATAATTTAATGTAGCTTTTTATTTCCTGTGCAGTGTACAATATGCTTAGTAGTTATTAATTATCAGTTGTATTATTAACACTTGTTTGTTTTACTGCAAAGGGATTAACACACTTACTGGTAGCTTTAAACGAAGAACATTTTGAAAAAAAACACCTTAAGTAGCAATATGTCGAGATAAACTGCTTCTGGAATACGACCCGAGGTCTACAAAGAAAGTCACATATTATTTCGCACGTTGAGAAAATGGATAGGAACGGAAGATAAAATCTTATATGGTTCTTCTCCATAAATAGTATTTGCATGCAAGTATTAACATTTCTATTAATGGCAGTCATGTGTTAGAATATAACAATTTAGGGTACTAGTAAGAAAGAGATATATGATCATATCCGATAGAATAATATAAATCCTAAAGAGTGGAGAAAGACTTGTAAATGGTTGAGCTAAAACCTCGGATGGAGAAAAGACGTAAATGAGGAATGATTAAGGTTGAAAAAAACAACAGTTTAACATGAGATGAGTTTTTCGCTGTAACAGAGAGCTAGGTATCAAATCTTTTACTAGTTTTATGTACATTTGAACTGCGTCAAAAATACGTGTTTTTATCATAGTCAATACTTTCATCTCCATATAAAAGTGTGTTTAGAGTTGGGGATGTCAAAGAAAACATTGTTCTGATAAGAACCTCTCGTTGTTGCCTGAATAAGTTACATTCGAGAAAATAATGGAATACTGATTCGACTGCACCACAGCTGCATAAGGGTGATTGAACAATATTGCACATATATAGATGTTGCTTAAGTGAGCTAGATTTAATTCTGAGTCTGCAGTGGAGCATCTGTTGGCGTCTTTAACCATAGTAATATAATAAATTAGGTTTAATATAATCATTATCGAGTAGCAATTGAAAGTGGTTTTAGATAATCAGCATTTCTTGTTTCCAGAGGAAGGTTGTTCCATTCCATTATTGTTGATGTACACATGAATTTGAATATGTGGTTGTACGGGCACATTTCTAATGTTTGCTCTATTTCGCAATGGATACGGGTTATTAGCTCCGACTGTATCACGCACTATATATTTAAGGTACGTCAGCGTTAGATTTGCGGTAATTGTATACATGAGAATAAGTTTATGTTGCTGGCGCCGCATATTTAATGTTTCCCACCAAATCTCTCTGTATAACTCGTTTATCGAAACAAGTTTGGTACAACCCGATACAATTCGCGCAGCTTCAATTTGAATTATTTCTTAGTCATCTTTTTGAAATTGACAACAATTGTCAAATACTTCATCAGAATATTCAAGTATAGGCCTTATAAACGAAAGGTATATAACTTCTTAAGCGTTCCGATCAAGAGTATATTTAAGACGGCGCATAATATTTAATCGCTGCCATGCTTTGGCTTTGATATGTGCAATATGTTCATGCCAAGTGCAGTCGTTGGCCAAATAGATTCATAAGTGTTTATGGACATTGACTTCTGAAATGGGTACGTTGTGCATTGTCAGAGGTGGGTGGATTGGTCTGTTTTGTTTTCGAGACATTATTAGAGATGCTGACTTTGCATGATTAAATTTTACCCACCATTGATCAGCCCACGTACTTAATCGGTCAATATTGCATTGCGGTTGCTGTTTGATCGGGAGAATTTACTATCATGTATAGGCTTGTATCGTCTGCAAAGAGGTTTACGCATGAACGTATGTTCGAAACAATGTCATTTATGTATATATAAAACATTAACGGACCGAGAATAGAACCTTGGGGGACACCTGCACATATATTAGTAAAACGAGATTCGGCGCCTGGAAGCACAACTTTATGTTTTCTAAACGACAGGTAGTTACTTATCCATTTTAGTAAGTCGCCTCTAACACCAGCAGTACAGAGTTTATACAGTAGCCCCGTATGCCAGACTTTATCAAAGGCCTTACTTATATCAGAAAAGACAACTGGTGCTTCGAGGCCGTTGTCCAGAGCTTTACAGAATTTGTCTTAAATGTAAGTAAGTTGATTTACGGCTGAATCCCCTGGTACAAAACTAGACTGAGACTGCGTGAAGAAAGAATTACCTTGTAGAAAATTAAATATGTGTTTATAACAGATCCTTTCAAAAACCTTTTCCAGAGTATTTAAAACAGATACAGGTCGATAGTTAGACGCTTATGATGGGTCACCTTTTTTAAAGACTGCACACACATTTGCAATTTCCCAATTGGTGGGTCAGACAAACATTAAAAAAGATTGCAAATCGGGTTTTTTTAACTGATGCATAAATTCGCGTACCATTCGATTATCAATCCCATCTGGAGCCGAGGCTTTACCCAATTTTAAATTTTAAAGGCGTCTAATACTTAATTGGGCGTTAAAAAAATAGACTGAATGATATGTTCACAAGAGTTATGGCTTGAATGTACTTCTCGATTAGAGTCATCTATATAAGACTGCATAGCGAAATATTTATTAAGCATATTAGCCTATTCAGTATCATCTGTAATAAGAGCGTCCGTTCTTTCGTCACGTAAAGATGGTATTGACGTTTTCCACCAACCTTTTGAGTTAACATTGGATGATTTTAATTTTTTTTCGATGTAATGCGTTTTGACTACACGTATAAGTGAGACATCTTGATTACGTACAGTTCGAAATTTTGCCCGATGAATATGTGAGCCAGATAGTTTAGCTTTGTGATATAACAGTTTTCGTTTTATTATTTACGTATTTTGGATTGTATGATATTATTCATCCACGGGTCATCTCTTGTCCTAATGCAAACATTTTCATTTAGGGGTTGACTATAGTGCAGCATCAGAAATAGCGTGTATTACAATTTTAGTATATATATGTATATTGTCATCGATTAAATAATCCCATTCTACATCTGAAAGTAAAGTTCGTAATTTTTCATAATCACCTAAATCATAGCGCCATATGTGTCGATTAAAACTTTTGCGAACAGGCTCATTATGTTTTACTATACCAAATACTGGATAGTGGTAACGTATGTTTTGGTTATGGAATGGTCCGCCAGTACCAGATGAAATAAACGAATCGGGGTTATTAGCAAATATAAGGTCGATCACAGATGTCGAGTGTTCTGTATAATGAGTTGGTTTGTCAATTATCTGTGTACAATTGTTATGAGCACATAACCCTTCAACTTTCCGTGCTGAGAGTTATGTCCGTGTATTAAGATTGAAGTTGCCATAGCAATTATACCGTGAATTCAGTGTCGGTCGCTAATCCAAATGAACATTCTAATAGATTCATATATGCGGTGTCAGCATTTGGTGGGCGGTAGACTACTACGAATAAAATTGTTTTGTTTTTGCATAATTTTATTTCAAGCCATATACATTCTAGTCTGATCGGTTTAAGGTCTTGTCTACGGATGTATGCTAATGCTTCATTAATATAGACTGCTACTCCGCCGTGCGGATCTAACGGTCTGTCGTTTCGAACAGGTAAATGGTAACCATGAAAGCAGATGTCACTGGAAGAAGTTGCGCTACAGAGCCATGTTTCAGTAAAGGCTATAACATCGAATGAATTTAAACTTAAGTAAAGAATATCTGTTTTGTTGCCAATGCTGTGTACGTTGTAATAAACAAATGAGAACAGATTTTGCATATAATTTAGAATACAACTTTCAGCATAACTCAGACTGGAAAGCGAACTGATATGAAATTCGACTGACGAAGGGCCAGGATTTGGATGTATGTCACCTGATCGGGATACAACTATTATATGTAAATATAGACTACACGACAGCACGAATAATATGCCCACTAATTGTATAGAAAATCTCGCATTGGATTCAGCGTTGTAGCCTGTAACATACGTATAAGTATGGTGTTTGATGAACGAAGCTTGATTATTAGACATCGTGATATGGTATTTAATAAATATCATGTAGAGTGCATTAAAAACTTTGCACATGCAATAAGCAAGTGTAATAATAAAGGAAACTCAGTTTGTAGTCTGTAAGATGACATTACAACGTTTGCTGGATGTGTGTTGTGTTTAATCATCATGTAATTGAGCTGATGAGGACAAAGAAAGCCTGAAACGGTGTCGATTTGTCGTTAACATTACACGTGTGTATTTTCACATGAAGGGAATGGTCACCTAGATATCTGTTACATGCGAAGTTTTGAGGGGGGTTAAAAGAAAGAGATATGAAAAGGGGAAAAGTTAAGAAAACTAACATATGCATAACTGAAAGTTTGAACATAGCCGAGCTAGGGATTTAGACTTGGCACACGATATACGATCATTTCTTAACTGAATGGTGAATGTATGGTATACACTAATTTATCTACGAGTTGAATAAAGAATTGAAAATCTGCAAAAGCAAACAAAGCTAAAGTGTCAGAATAAAATGCAAAATATGTGTTGACATACGTTATGCAAATTTTGGCATATCTTTAGAACATAACATAAATTTATATAGAGATAATATACAAGGAATAGCACATGTTTGCAATTCTTTTTTCAATAAGAATATACTATTGTACTTATAACGAAGATGAATTTAAAAATGTATGCACCGTATCAATAAATACAAACAGACTCGTGCTCATGTCATTGGCAAGCATGCATACAACCATATATTTTAACCATAGCAAGATAATTATTGTTATATAGATTGACATAATTTAAAAGGAAGAGCTAATACAAGTAACAAGAAGTTGCAAGGAGAGTTAGTGTGCAATCTTAAAAACAATGCCAATTACAAGCACATGTATACTGCTATGCAATGTAAAGCAAAGTGCAGTAGATTTGTACATTAGAATAAATATTGCTGCATTATATAAAGGAACTATAATGATGAGCCTATACTAGCTATTGCAGATGGAGTTAGTGTGTACATGAGTCTCAAAAAAATAGATTACAATGCCAAGTACACATATACCACTATACAATATAGTGCAGTAGATCTGTACATAAAGTATATAAAGAAAAAACAGCGAAAAAAGCATACACACCATACTTTCAATAACTGGAATTGTATTACTATATACCAAATACAGGTTAAAAGGAATAGTTTATACTAGTAATGACAGGAGGAGTTTATGTGTACATAAATCTTAATCAAGAAGCTTACAATGACAAGTACACATATACAACTATACAATATAGTGAAGTGGATCTGATATGTACATAAATTATTTAAAGAAAAGACAGTGAAAAGTGACCGTACAACACTTTCACTTTCAAATAAATTCAATTATATTGTTGTATAAACCAAAAAGACTAATAGGATGATTTTAGAGTTTTCTGTACTACAACATGCATACAATTTAGTAAATGTTTGTTAAATGTAGCATGCTAGATTGTTTTTATTGCTTAAACCTTTCTGAGAGCAGTACAAAAACAAAATATTCAGACACCTATAACAGAAGGAATCTGTTTTATTATTATTCAGGATAAAATCAATGTTTTTCTATATCCAAAAGCATTTTAAAAAATCATTAATTTAACATGTATATTCGGAAAGAAAGTGAAATTGTTTCAAAACAGTACACATCATATACAAACAGACTATGACAAGCATACATGTACCTACAAACAGACTATGACAAGCATACATATACCTTCAAACAGACTATGACAAGCATACATATACCTTCAAACAGACTATGACATGCATACATATACCTACAAACAGACTATGACAAGCATACATATACCTACAAACAGACTATGACAAGCATACATATACCTACAAACAGACTATGACAAGCATACATATACCTTCAAACAGACTATGACAAGCATACATATACCTACAAACAGACTATGACAAGCATACCTATACCTACAAACAGACTATGACAAGCATACATATACCTACAAACAGACTATGACAAGCATACATATACCTACAAACAGACTATGACAAGCATACATATACCTACAAACACACAAAACAATCAACAATTCAACATATCTTTCATTTCGTAATATAACTTATGATAAATATTTAAACATTCATTTCAATTTTCACTTAACATCTATGAGTTTCAGTCGAAAGCAAAAATGAAGCAGTTGTAAGAATGTATAATTTATATTAATAAGTTTTAATTGTGTTAAGTGAAGTATGTTTTATTTTTGTGACCGCAGTTACAGGGACCTTCATCGAAGCTGTTTAAGTATATAAAGTATATGCTATTCTAGCTTGAAGGTACTTTAAACGTAGTAAATTCAAATGTTCAGAAAAATAGCAAATAGTATATTTACAGAAATATTATTCTCTGAATAAAGTTATTTACAAAGAAACAAGTTAAAGCTTAATTAAAAAATAAAAATAAATAAATACACATTTTTGGAATATGCATTAACTATTTATTTTTGATGACTGCATTTAAGCATGTATTTGAAACAAAAATAAGTTAAAAATGAACATAGGCAAGATTGTGGATGAAAGCTTTGAATATCTACTAATCAGATATGTTGCAGACATATTTTTATGAGAAATTATTTATAATCTTGGACATTTTTTATGTTATTTTTTAACATTTATTTATAATTCTGCAATGTAAGACACTTTTATGTTTGAGCAACATACTTAATATAATTTTATGAGCAATTATTTATAATTATACAATGTAAGACAAATTTATCTTTTTACACCAAACACACAAAAGTAACAACAGCAAATATATTGTAATAACCAAAATCCAATAATGTATAAATAGCATTTGAAACAGATTTGATCATATGCTGCATAAAGCAGTTAGAAGGGAAATTATGTTCAGATAATTCTGCATTAATTCTAATTGGCTTTTTGTTGTATGCCCGGTGTGTGTGTGTGTGTGTGTGCGTGTGTGTGTGTGTGCGTATGTGCGTGTGTGTACGCGTGTATGTGCGCGTGTGCGCGTGCGCGTGTGTGTATGTGCGTGCTCGTGTGTGTGCGTGCGAGCGTGTGTGTGTGTGTGTGTGTGTGTGTATATGAGTGTGTTTTTAGCAACTAACATATCTTCAATCACTTGAAATTGTTAGAACAATATGCACCATATTGAGGTATAATGCATATCTAAGTATATCCCATATAATGTACTGAACATGACAATAATTCATTTATTTATACATATTTAGTTCATTGAAGTATGAGGCATATCTCAGTGTGGGTCAATAACTATTTATACATATTTAGTTAATAAGAAAAACTAGGAAAACAGCGGAATTTTCATATGTATGTGAACATAACACATAAACCAGCCTTTTATGGATAAGAAATAACAACCGAAAACAAAACAACAGTGGGGACACAGGTACGCTTCCATACATTTAAATAAGACATGTTTCAATAGAAACGAGAGCATGTGTGTAAGTAAACAAACAAGTACAGCAATGCTACTTTTGAATTGTTGTAGGACATACTAATTCGTATTTTTCTATGATATGTTTTACACCATTAATACATTGAGATAGAACACGTTTATTTGAATTGGCTGGACTGTACGACAACTATAAATACGTTATTCGCGTGGGATGTTTTGTAGCAGGCGAACGCAATAACACCGTCGAACAGTACATAATTTGCCCGATCAAACAAGGTGAGACTTCCATGTAAAGCGATACAATTGACCAGTAGATACCTGTCAATCAAGGACAGAGCTGACCAATTACGAGTTTATATTTCAGTGGTAAACAATAGCACATGGTTGCATAATCCAATCGATTTACTTAAAACCCTTGGACAAACAACTTGGACAAATAGAAAGGCGGAGCGAAAACAAATTGTCTACTGGTTAATATGGGTCATTCACGACGATTTGTTAGTCGGTCGAGCACAGCCGAAAATAGGCACAGTTAATCAATAGGTGAGGCTCCCATGTAAAGCGGAACAATATGACGCATTCACGGGGATGTGTTGGACGGTCCATTAATTATCCACCATATTTGTGTACATAATCAAGAAGGTCGTGACAGTTTATTGTTGAAGTAAACTGCTACACCCACAAAAATTGATCGGAGGACCAGTGTTTTAAAACAACCGTTTTATTTAAAATTTTCTAAATCCGATTGATTGTTGATTCTGTGTATCTTGGAGATACCTTGGCGGGTAGCCTTTATTAGAACGGTTCCGTCCGATGACCAGGCACTGTCGATGTTCTTGGAGCGTACTAACATACGCGCATTAAAGAGAAGCTGGGAATGCTCCTTTGTTAGATTTTTATTTACAAAGACTTGATCTCGCCCATCGCAGTTCTTAAATTCGCGCCTTTTCTGGGATTATTTTTGGCGAGCTCTTAGCTGACAAATTTAACTAGGATAGGTCAGGGCCTTCCGCCACTTGCCTTTCCCGATCGATGACTGCGATCAATTTGTTTCCAGTCTGACATCTGCACCCACTACTTTGCATAATTGCATGACGATTGCGTCGGTGGTTTCCCGATTGTCCGGGTCAGCTTCCGGTATCCCTGAAATTCTCAGGCTATTCCTGCAACTGTATTGTTCAGCGGCATCACGAGAACTTTCAAGTTTGAAGACTGTTTCTTTCAATATTTTCTTTTCTTTTGCCAATAGTTCATTCTGGTTTTCAACTTCGCTGATTCTATGTGTTAGGGCAGCAACAACACCGTTAACAATGGAATCCACCATACATTTCATGATCGTTTCCATATTTGCACACACTGATTGCTGCACTGCCTTGATAATAGTTTCAATAGTAGCCTGGTCTATGGCACGGCATGCCGTATTTTTAGTCTTCAAATATAGAGTCACTTAGAATGCGATTCTTTTTCTGATCGCTGACGTTTTCAGGTGTAGATAGCACAGACGCACTTCGTTTTGTAGAAGTAATTGGTGTCGATGCAATAAAACTCATTGTTTAATAAGAGGTGTCACTGTTTTTATGGGCACAGTATACAACTGTGGTAAGATAGCGTAAACACGTATACTAATTCCCGTGTAAACAGTATTTTCCAACTATGTCCACTATGTGCTAAAAATAGATTCACATCACTAATCACAAAAGAGAGTCACTTACTTAGTTTATTTCCATTCTTTGAACGTTATACCACATATTCCAACAGTACATCCAACTCATGATAAAATTCACTTGCACTCATCCCTAGTGCGACACATTTTTCTATTGTAGAACATAATTTAATTCTAATTTCAATTCTCCACTAAAAATTACAACACAGCAATGTTCGCCACCGGAATTTCAAAAACTCTTACTAGCTTACTAACAGCTGAACAGTGACCAGATGCAAACATGCAAAATATTCAATATATTGCGCGTATCATACAAATGATTAACAATATGACTGGATATTCGTGTAACTAACATATATCTGTGCTGAAGATTATTGCGCCAATCATAATTCTTCTGGAGTCTATCGGGGCGTTTCGAACAATGTCCCTGACAAATTCCAACATCTTGTCAAAGTTAACTTGTTTAACGCTTGTAGAGGCGTCAAGAAGGTATACAACGTCCGCTTCTTGTACTTCGCGCGCTGAAACAACGATAATTTAATATAGTTTATGCCAACAGAAACATAATCATCCGTTTCAAAATGACGTCTTACAAATCGTAATGATCGCATTGATTGGATTCATACATTGTTTGCTTTAAACGTTTAGCTATTTAATATCAAGTACATGTATTTATTAAGGAGTATAAATGTACTGATATAAACTACAGCGTATTTACGAGAAAATTATGTACTTATTCGAAAGGTCCAACTGCCCGAGCCCGCTAAAACATTAACCATATTTTAAATTTAAAAAAGAGTATCAGTAATTACCGCCACTTTGAATCACAGTTGTGCCATGATAAATAAATGATACTCGAAATGTTGGCATCTAATTAAGTTTTGAGTTGTCGGAAGTTTACGTAGAAGCATACAAAGGCATGGAAACTGGTTCAAAATATAACGTATGCTATTTACTGAATTTATGTTTATGAAGTGCATTAGTTTGTAACACTCTTGTATTTGTTTATTTGTATTGTTTAACCTTATACAAACGTCGAGTAAAATGTATGCATTGAATAACATGATTGGCCGTTATGAACACATATCTAAGGATGGGTTTTACAGCAAAATATTTTATTATATTCGTCCATTTAAAATCGACATAATATATGGTTATTCACTTTATTAGGTTACTTTATTGATGCATTTATGCCACAACGTCTGATGTTAGATCGAAAATATATTTAAAATCATTGTGGCCGATATAATATTATTAAGAAACATGGTTTGTACCGGATGTTACCTCGATAAAGCTTAGAAATGGAAACTAGGCTTTGTACTTACGTTCCCAGTGCCTATCATATACATTATGCGTTATGTTTATCATGTTTACTTCTCGACATTATTTTAAACATTTCAACCATATTGAAAACTGTAAGTGCAATTTGCTTGTCCGGAAACGATGATCAGAACTGGTTTAAACGCATGAATATTGGAGTAACTTCCTTAGCCGCTTTTTCATCGATAGTTTTACTCTTCAGCTGTTGAAGCATTGATCAGGTAAAATTGCATGATCGTATATAACATACGAATAACTAAATTACCCTAGACATTTCAGGAACAATCAACATTCCTGTTTTGTGTCGTTAACTTTTGAGTGTTTGAACTCATTTCAAGTGAAAGGCCTTATGAAACCATGCGTTTCCCCAAAACGCGAAAACTATTCAAATACATGTAAAAAATAAATAACCAAGAACACAAGTTAAAAAGTAACGTACATTGTATAAGCAATATAAATGTACTGATACCTATTATGTCTACATTTTACGCCAATGTGGGGTTGTTTGACGTGAGCGCGTTTGAAAGGATGTTCAAACCATTTGGGTCCACTCAAAACAGTTTCAACTTTTCACAATTATTTAAATATTAAATAAATTAATATGTAAAATATACATTTATACAGAGGGTTGCAAGTTAAGCAAGATGCGAAACATAAATCCGTTCCGGCACAAAGGCTAACATAAATATTAACCTTTAGCAGGGGAAGCTGCTGTAGTCGCCGATTCGGATTCTATGGTAAAAGTTATCAATTGTCTAAATGTATATTTTAATGGTAAAAAATAGTTAGTATTTTTGCAGACACTAAATCACTCACTTGAAATGTATCCTATGTAACATGAAAACAATTGAATCGTTCCAAATTTGATTTAGAACCCACCGATGTATAGATTCACTAGTAACGGCAATCCACTAAACTTAATGATAGGTGCAGGTACTAATACTTTTAATTTACTTGATTCAGACATTTTCCATTACGAACATTGGTTTTATGACTACGACGTTTTCAGGTTTTTATATATAAGTATCGCAAATAGAGAAATAATGTGTAGATGAAAAAATATGAAAATAAAAAAATGATGGCTTAAACAAGAAAATATTGTATTCAAATTAAGATATTCTGGACATTATTTTGGTCCTGAACATATCATAGATTTTTATATTGAAATATTAAAACTAACAATAAAATAATGTTTAGAGAAAAAAGAAGCATACATTTGGCTAAAGACTAAATCTAGTATAAATATTTACGCGAAGTTTTTGTGGCTATCGACTTGGATTTTGTTGTAAAAACAGTGTGTAACTTACGCGTTTGGAGAAATGTTAAAGAAATTTAAATAATTTGACAATAAAATAATGTATACATCGTGTTTAAAGGGACCTGTTCACAGATTGACGATTTTTTTTCAACGTTTTGTCACAGATTCAAACAATAAAAGAACAGTGTATACGATATTACGTACTTAAAAATATACTGTAATACCGTTTCGTTTATGAGTAATCATCAGTTGAAATAGATAAAATTATAAAGTGTTTGTAACGCTAAACGATGTATTAGTTTGGAGTGTTTCTGTTGTTTTCGTTTAAATTGCTGACTACATGTGGATCATTTACATAAAGTAAATAACGCCAGGTTAAATATACAAATCGAAATGGCCGAGTAGATCAGGCGATAGCCTTTTAAGCCGGAGGTCCGGGGTTCAAACCCTGGTTGAACCAAATTATTTTCTTTTCTTTTTTAAAATCGTTTTCTTCTTATTACACATGAACTCTCTAGTTGCGATGCTTAAATCTGTCAAGTTTAGACATTTCATCTCATACTTCAAAAAATTCAAAAATCTGTGAACAAGTCCCTTTAAAGATTTTCACATACAAACAAAACGTTTTTGCGCTTATATTGAGCTTTTCGTGTTAAATTTTACAAATATAATTGTATTTTACAAAACTATTTTCACAATGAGAATTGCAGTGTTTGTCATATCGATATTATTGTTACCTTTCTTCGTATAGGGCATACGTCATATAATATTAATAACAAACTGTTTGAAATATACATTAAAAGCAATCTTATCACTTCTAACATTCAACAAAATTAGTTGCTAAAATATTGATTTCTAACCTACCGTTGCACATTGATAAAGAGACGGTGTCCACAAGTCCAGGTAGTTCAGTAAAATTGGTGACAGTAAAGGCATTGACGGATGCAGGTGCAGATGCAATGGCTTCTATTTCACTATATTCAGATAAGCTGATACCAATGGCAAAAATATGTACTCCGGCATCATCTGGCTGTTCTGCTTCAGGAATCGTTTGGTTGGGGTTTATGTTAGAGACACCATCAGTAATAACCACCGCAATGTTGACAACTCCATCTCGGTCACCGTTTCTAGCAATAATTAGTTTTCTCAATAATCGAGTTTTATTGTTCCATTTAAAAGAAAAAATTTCAAACATTTTAGCAATAAATGCATAAATTCTACCACAACAACGGGTTCCTTGTCATGGCGTTGTGCTAAGTGTTTTGATACTTTCTGTTTTATATATAATACACTATATATTAGTGTGTACATGTGTATATAAGTTGATACAATTGAACATTTTTACGTAATGGTATCCATTAAATACTGCAACATTTGGCATATTTCATGTCATTGACACATGTCATGATAACCATTTTATGTTTGGAATAATAAAGTGGGTAATATCAACAAGTGTAATTATAAAGTAAATACTTCCTTTAAATATAATAATTACTGTTAACATTGCTTTACTTTTATCTTCATCATTTAACAATTTAATAAATTCCTGAATAATTCTTAATGCATAACCATGAGTCTATCGGCTGTGTTAGTACTGCCGTATATGTAAGGAATGGTGTCAAATGCCTTAATAACTTCCTTCGTTGTATAGTTATTCAAATAGAATTGTTCCCATGCTTCTGTGCTATAAATCAACCTGACTCTAACACTTCCTGAAATGTCATGATATATTAATTATCTGCCCATTTGACAACTTTCCGAAACAGCAAGAAAACAAATTGTAATTGGCATAACCAGCCAACCTACTAGACGACAGAGTCGACATTATTCAACATTAATTATTACCGGAATCGATATCGGCGTGTTCGACTATGGACTTCATAAAGAGGCGCTGTTCCTCGAAATTGGCTTCAGTGACACCAGTGGAGGCATCGACCACGAAGACTAAACTAAGTCCATGGATAGTAGCCTACACCGAAGTGAAGAGATGGACAGGGTGGTGCTGGTCACTGGGTGTGTAAATAATATATACTTACACGAAGCACGAATACATGTAGCATTAAACACGCGCCTACTTGTGTAAATTGTAGTGAAATTATATTTATAAATATTATTACCTCTGTTACTTTTACCGTTATTATTCATTACATACTGCTCCACAAATAACATAAGCGCTTATAAATTAAGTAACAAAAATAATAAAACAAGCAACCAATACAATATAATTCATATTTATAATACACAAAAGACATAGACATCGTAGCCGGTATATGAAACACGTTTCCGTGGTGGGACAGGAACTGGAAAATCTGAGTATGAACAGTGTGAATGTTGATCAACCGATATGACAACAATGGACAAAGTACGCCGAAAACAAATGTACAAACATACAGCATTCTATTGGACTACCGAAAAAGCTATGGACCAGATCAGCCAATTCGTCGAACCCTTCTAGATAATAACTGTACTCGTTCGTTGGGAGGGACGCCATGCCGTCTTATTCGGTTGTGTTGTCCAGGCCGACACCTGTATCCAGTAAAAGAAATAATTTTAGCATATATCGTTTACAACAGGTATCAAATACAACATGGATAAATATGCAATTGCATTATCAATAAACTATTTAATCGCAATAGTTTTATTACAATAACTACGGCTTGTTTTTGTTTTAACACAATACTTTTATTAGTGAAATATGAATCGGCAGTGTTCTTATATTTTAGTCATCTAACCTTTTTATATAATAATAAAAATGTGTTTAATGAAAATTTAATAAGTAGGATTTTTCAAAGAATACCGATGGCAAAGATTTGTATGCCCTTTTTTCTTGCTGCTTCAGCCTCCCGGATTGTTCGTTTCCTGTTGATATTGGAAATACCGTCAGTGATCATTACGGCGATATTCGGAACATCGGGGCGATCGCCATTAGCCTCTGTGAAAAGCTCTTCGTGCATCTTTCTCAGGGCGTGTGAAGAATTGGTGCTGCCATAGATGTATGGCACCCTGCCTATTGCATCCAGAACGTCCGCCTTTCGGAAATGTTCATTAAACATGCACATTATAGTAGCCTGTAAAGGAGAACCCTAGAGTTCATATTACATCAAACAACGATAAAAAGTTGATCATATTTCTGTATTTTTTTTGCAACAATTTAATTATATTTTCTTATTTCTCGTTCTAATTCCAAATGGTGGTCCACAAAATCAAAACTAGCACGGTTATTTCAATTGCCTACAATACATTGTTCAAGTGTGCGCTTATCTCTTAAGTTGTTTCCATTCAGCTGCTCTGTACATATATGGTTCGTACTCTTAACTAAGAAAACACAATATGTGAAACTGGAACACATGTTAGATATTGATGTTGACATATATAAAACCCACTTTTGACAGTTTTTATTAGCACCTGATATTTTTTATTATTATTGTTTATAATTTGCTTTTTACACATTTGCCTCATTCAATGAAAACACGCTAATTTTATTTACGATCAGAGATATCCTATGTTTTATTTACCAATAGCTGTATTACAATATATATAACTCGTAAAAAGGTGACAATTCATTTTATTGCAATTGCATGTATGTCTTGACCTGAGTAAACCGATCTCGGCGAAATGAAACGCAAAATGACAAACGTGCAGAACAAACCTCTGTGCTGAAGATTATCGCTCAAATCCTAACGATACCAGAGTCTATCGCGGCGTTTCGAACAATCTCCTTGACGAATTTCAATATCTTGTCAAAATTAACCTGGGTCACGGATGTAGAAGCGTCAAGAAGGAATGCAACGTCCGCCTCTCGTACTCCGTATTTTAAAACAGCATGTTACGCAAACATATAAATTATTTAAGTCGACATAGAAAATGGTTTCCTTGACTTGTTCTTTTCCAAAATGCCTACTTTATATTACAAAATAAATGCACTAAAGACCATTGTTAAAAAGTGTGCATACACTTAATTATACTGATTCAAATTGTCCGATAGACCGAGTCTGTTTAACAAAACAAACGTTAGACTAATAAAACATATGAATATCAACTCACAATTTACGGCTAAATTCAATCAAAATGGCTATTTTGCAAATGCCGTTTTATTTCGTACATATAGGTGCACTGTGGTTCTTTGTACGGAACCGATTCGAAATTGTCTTTCGTCCACAGTTATGACACATACTGTTCACGAAAATATAGGATTAGGGAAAAGGCATTTACAATATGTAAACGCACTTAAATGTTTATGCCGTAGTTTGTTACTGTGGCACTGTACCTAGTACCTTCACAAATATGATCGGACAAAAATCAGATAAAATTACGACAATACATATAAATGTCGAAGAAATAAATAATTGCGATTTGTTTAGAGTTTTGGGCTGTCAAATTCTATTTTGTGACTAAAATATAATTACTTACGAATGTTACAGAAAGCGTTATTTGTAACATTTCTTTCATTGGAAATCGAAATAATTATACTTGTTAATTAATAATTGGGCTATTTAATTTATGCCACTATAATATTTGTTGTACGATCGAATATAGCCACTAATACCACAATGAGGCCAATATGCAGATACCAAGAAATTATGTTGGCGTTTCGATGTAGAACCATCCCGTTAGAACTTCATTCAAGTAAGGTCAGCAGACACCTTATGACGAACTACGAACTACATTTTGCATAAATGAAGTTGTTTTTGTCTCATAAGTTACGTCGACAGTATGCCTCATCTGCTGTTGATGCCCAACTGAACGGTATGTGAGCGTATTATAAAGATGACATCTGAATACCCCGAATATTATCAGGGACAATGTTGGCAGATATTACATAACTATATAACTTTTAAATAGCGTATAATTTAAATGGCTGTGCTCATGTGAACTATTTGTTTTAAATATTATGCTTAAATATTCGTTAATATTGGGAGCTAGCAAAAAAGGAGTTAGGTTATCATTGGAAAAGTTATTATTTTTTGCCGACTTGCGGAATATATACACAGCATAATTCTGAGTTTTTTATTGGGTTTTTGTCACAAATCTCATAGGTAAGTATTTCCTTTATCTTTAATTGCATTTAGAAGTAATGTTAATGGAATTAATGATTTTATAACATGGAATTAATTATTAGTTTTTCAAGAACATTTTGTAATAACAAAATTATGTTATCTTTTAAATTATAGTTAGTAATAAAAAAAATAATAATCATTATCATCATTAGCATCATTATCATCATCATCATCATCTCATCATCATCATAATAATCATAAGAATCATAAGAATCATAATGACAAAACTGTATATGCGTTTTTCACCAGACTAACTGTGATTGCAAATATTATTAATCCGAGATAAGTCATCTTTATCTGAGAGTGTTCCGTAAAATAAATTACAAGTATGCCTAATTACCATAATTTCGTGGGTTACCATAATTTCGTGGCTGTTTTAAACTAATAGAATTGTCGCTCGTGCATCCGAAAATATTGTCCGAATTACTATAACTGTTAACTTAATTGTATATTTTTGCAGTATCTGAAAAGGAAAACATATTAAATGTCAACCAGTGAGTAACTTGGTCATTTAAATCACCAATTAATGAGATTAAATACACAAATTATTCACTACCCAACAACTTCTTTGGAATTAAATTCATGAAATTTCGTTCTACAAAAATCGTATATTTAGAACAGTTTTCCAAGGATAATTGCACTTCTATGATTATCTCCCTTGTGTTTATTTCTCATTGGATTTTTGCTGTTTTCGGTAAAAAAAAATGCATAAACAATCCCCCTTCCCTAAATTTGACTGACATTTTCAAATTTTTAACTTTAAATTAGCATTCCTACCCATTAATCGCTGCGTGCAATTTTATCATTTATTTAATATTTAAGAACAATAACTAACACAATAAAATATTTATAGATTCATGTAGTCTAAATTTAAACCTGCGCAAAGAAAATTGAAGAAGTGTGTAGATTTCGTCAGGCCTATATTGTTACCTTTTTTAAAAAATATGATGTGTGAGTATTTATAATGATAAATTTTCAAAAACACTAGTTTTCACCAAGATTTTAGGTTATTGATAAGCACAGGGTCCAGCAAAACAAAGTGAAACTAAATTGATGCTGAAAACACTTTTCACAACCAAAGAGGGCCGGCCAATCAGAACCCACATGAAATAGCAACGAACATCGGTCTTTTAATCACTTTGTTTGCAAAGAGGACATTACAAATTGTGTTTTATCAAACTCAGTGGTGAGATAACAGAATGTATTAACACGCATGCGTCACAAACGTAAATAAGACCCACGAAATTAGGATGACATGGCATATATATGTGTCTTGGTACATAACGGGAATCTCTATACACTTGAACTTGTTTAAATAGTGTTCCTTGTTGCCGCATTCTCCTATTGGCATCAATAGAATTCTTTTTTTAATTCATTTATTTTGTAATACTATACAATTACGTAAAATTGCTAAGTGTATTCGGTATACTTAAGGCTGGCTGGTATATACACTATTTTTTAAATGTTACAGAACAATACAAATATTAGCACAGAAGCTTGAACATATCACACTCACAAAATGTAGTATTAACCGAAAGTAGCGTTGTGCCGCTGCTAACATGCCGTCTTTCTCGGGAACGGTGCGGCCCAGAGGCATCGGCTCACTTCCAGTAGGACTGATTTCCGCGGCTGTCTGTCCAGGATTAAGCATCGAGGCTCGAGCCGTTGGCCGTAGTAAAATTTTGCATGTGTACGAATTGATTCGAATACATGGTAAACTAGCGTTGCGCCGCTGCTAACATAGCGTATTGTTCGGGAACGGTGAGGCTGATAGGCGTCGGACCACTTCCAGTAGGAACGCTTGAGGTTCCCGCGACTACTTGCCAAGGTTCGAACATCGAGGCTTAAACAACTGGGCGTACAGAAATTGTGCGGTAAGACGCGTTTTCACTGTACTGCAGGCGCGCCAGCAGCTCAATACTGTAATATAATAACTAGCTGAAACAAAATGTACAGTATCGGTCAAGCGCAGTGTTCTGGGGACAAAAGCCCATGTAAAAATTAAAATCCCATGGCAAAATGAAAACTCCATGCGAAAATAAAAATAATCTCATATGAAAGCGTATTGTGCACATAAATTTCATTATAAGAGAAGTTATATTTTTATGTAAAAAAACATAATTTTAATCACACTTCAACATGTTAACGCATATTTTGTGTATTTTTACAGTAATATCGTAAAGAAAAGGGTTATTAAAATTTGCTAAATTTCGGTTTTGCATAGTTTTCCGGTTACCGTTTATAGTTGATTATTTCACTGACTGCATTTTTATCATAAGCAGAATGTTGTTTATACTTGGAACACAACCAAAATTTAAAAATAGTACCTCTTTTAACATAGTTATATTATAATATATCTTTATAATTGTTTTGTTATCTTAACATGCATTTCAGATTTTAATTAATACGAGTATGTATCGACTCTTTGTTCCCTGTGGTGCTACAATTAACCACCAAGTGTTCATCAGCAGTATTGTTTTGATAATATTCCATACGTACCTATCTTTTTCACATTGTATTGCACAATGTTCTCATGCACTTTTTGTAACATGTAAGACCTTCTTACCGCACATATTTTTCGATACATCAACTGACAGTCTTATAGGACGGCGTAACCAAAGTTTGCCAAACTAAACACTTGCTTCATTTAAACTAACAAACCAACAAAACAGACGCCGGAAAAACAACTTTCTTTACAACGATAAACAAGCTAAGTTATTTAAAGAAAACAGAACGTTTTACTGATATTTGGTACAAACATGATTTTTTTGGATAACTCAAATCAGTCGCATTTTTCACCGCTTTCAATATAAGATCAAAGTATGGATAACATCGCGGAAGAATATATAACTGTTTATACGTGTAATACGTTAAAAAAAGTTCTTAGTGACCTGTTTATTGATTAATATATTAATTGGGTCACGCGGCAAGCCTAGTAGAATCGTGCATGTTATAATTATAACCTAAATTACTGCTCAAATTTATAATTTTACCAACATTTAACAAAAATGTAACTACACAACGGAATACGCAATTTTATGACGCAGTATGTAAACATAATCAGTTGGATTCTGATTCTATAAAAAGCGATCGCGATTGATTTTCCCATATGTTACATACCAGTGATTTCAATGTGTAGCTATGAAAGTGCGTATAAATCGTAGGGTTTTGGTTAGAGAACAATTAATCAAATTTAAATAAGCTCCTTCTGATTTCTCAAGTCTGGTCTTTTTGGATATATGTTTCACCCTAAAAATACATGCACAGTTTTAATAATGCAGTACAAGTTTTGCAAATTTTAATAATATGCATCTCACTTAAGGTTATCTCGACAAATGCACATACTATCTACAAATCCTGAAATTGGGTGTCGAATTATATATAAATAGCCATCTTCAGGAAATATATAATAGGCTGTCGTAGGAAAAGCGGGGTTCATTCAGAACGCACATCGGGACGACACTTTCCGCCTACAGTTTGATTTATGTTTAGAAGAAACTTACTTGAAACAGAAAATACCATAAAAGCGGAAAATGCCGTCCTGGATAAGCCTGTGCGGACTGAACAGGCTGATCAACTACGACACTGTACGCATGTGCATTAAGCCCGGTTTTCCCACGACTAAACATATATTATTTATATTATTATGTATGAACCAATGTAATGTTTTTAAAGAGGAAATGCGAACATTGAGATACGGCCTACTTTCAGGTGGACTAACGGGGAATATCCGACTTTTTATTAGCCACAATATTAACCTGAAAAAATAATATTGCTAACGCAGTTTATGGACACTACACGCAATGGGCAGGAGATGTGTTGGTATGGCATACACTGAAGTTGATACAAGCAGGGCAGGCTCAGACATGACAATCCTGGAGGGGAACGAGCGAGCGGGGATGGGGGTCCAATACATTCGTTCGTTTATTCGTCCGTCCATCAATCCACACATTATTTCGTTTGTACATTTATTCATTCATTCATTGTATTACTCGCTCATTCATGCATTTACTCATTCATTCAGTCACTAATTATTTCATTCATGAACAAATACATTCGTTTACTTACTCATTCATTCATTAAACCACTCAGTAATAAATTCATTCATCCAGAATCAAACCAAATTCATCCATCCATTCATACATCTATCATGCATATAAGTGGAAATATCCAGACTGAGACCTAGATCTTCCTTTTCTACCAGATGAGTTTAAATCAATTTAAATTCTCTTTGCTTTTTTATTTTTATTAGGGCCCTTGGCCCCTGGGTCTACCTTAGAGAAAATTAACTAATAAAACTCATATGGACGAGTTGTCAGCTGCCTCGCTATATTACTCGATATTCACACTGAGACCCAGATTTGTTTCCAGACCGGAGCATGTGAGTTAAATTTGTAGTGGAATCCATCTTGCACTCCTACCTCACCCCACCTCAACACCAAAACACACACACACATTCAAAAACAGTTGAAAGTAACTCATAAAAGTTGTAAACTGCAGTTATGTTTCAAATTTCACCCGATATCATTTAGATGTATCTCAAAAATTGAAATAGGACACTCTCCGGATCTATAATTTATGACGATTTTTCCGCGTCAAACCCTTGTACAATACACAATAGATAAATATGGGATAATTGCATTGAACTTTTAATGCACTTCGGACCACTTTCATTAATCTTCAGAAGGTTTTGTTGAAGCGAATTTCCTATTAAGCTGTTAAGGAGTTAGTTTCAAAGATATAAATTGCGATATAGATGACTTGTCTGTATCAAAATAATTACTTTGAAGTTAACTTATTCATTACAGCTAATTGAACATGGGGGCTATGGTGATTTTCCCACTCTTTCTAACGTTTTGTGACCATTAAATTGACCCATAATGAGTTTACAGCTATAGTTAAGTTAAATATATCGAAATATTCTAGAAGCAACAAGCATCTCAAGGCACCGAGTGGACACATCACTTAAGTACCGGTGCTACGATGTTACTAAAGCGGTTTTATGAATTAGCGATAAGGATTTTTTGGGGTCAGCTGCGAACACATGCACCTAGTGCCCCCACCTCCCGCCGTGAGTTTATGTCTACAAGTTGCCCAAGGCTAATGTCTAAGATTAGCGATAACGATCAGTTTAGGGTCACTACATGAGGCTTTGTTCTAGAAATTAAAACAGCATATGATGATGGAAGCACATGTGCCCCCTCCTTTTGAATCTTTGCCTTAGGCGTTGGTTTTAGATTGGCGATAATAATCAGATTAGAAGCACGAAATGTGTTCACAGTTATTTGTTTTTGTTTTTTTAAATTTAAAATAGAATGTTTCAGACGTATACATTAGATAAGCTTTGGGGTCAGCTGGGGGCACCCCCCCCCCCACCCCACCCGCAGTTAATGCGGGACTGAAAAGCCATCATAGTTTGAACAGTCAATCAGCAAAAGGTGTTAACACCATGTGTGCTTTCATGTCACGAATATCAGTAGAAGCCAAGCTAAGTAGCAATGTTAACCATTGTACCTTTGCCCAGTACACTGCACCAGCAAGGGATGTGTAGCAAAACGCAGGATCATACTGTCTTTACTCTGTTAACAGGCATAATATCATACAGCAACATCACGCTGAACGGTAAAGGAAACGAAATTGTAATCCAGAAAAAACGTTAAAATATTCACGTGTTGATTTCACCCCGATTTAGTTGAGTTGTTGATATAAGTTTATATTTTAGTTTATTGTTGAGATGTGAACGATGCATACCAGCTATGTTTTCGTTATTTTATCACACATATTTTGTTGTGAATAAATTTGTTAACTCGTTTGTGGCGAAAAAATCGCCTTCCCATTCAAATCATAATTTACCAATCCCTCTGTTTCATGTGTGCAAAGTTTGTATACGGAAGAGCCAAATCTCGAAAAATGAAGGGAGCTAATACGTTTTCATCCAACACGCAACAAAACAATCATATGGGCTATTCTCCCTTGTTAAGCATTAATTGTCACTTAAGAATCGAAAAATACTTCAGTTTTGCTTACGCCCTTGTGATTACAATCCTGCTGATAAACAACGCTAGAACGAAATTAATGTCTTAATTATAAATACTTTTCTCTTGATGTTGGGGAACAATGTGTTTGCAGTATTATAAAATTAATTATGATACCTGTATATTATTTATATACTTAATATTCTCAGTATGATAATGTACAATACTTATAAATGTAATAATTTTAACACAATGCACTGGCATTTTTAAGTAACTATTTGAACTTGAATATGTTAAGAAGCAGTTTGTTACCTCCGGGTGTTCTCAAACAGATGGCATTTCGAATGTATAACGAATTATGAGGACAAGTTGCTTTTTCTTTTTTTAACCAATGCAGATACAGATATAGATAATGCATGTTGATAATTAAAATGCATAGACGATATGCAAATATACTTAGTCTGTCTAAACAAACTAGGTCGTCGGATTAAACGGTTCCCCGTCATGCAAACTGTCCTTGCACTATGGAGTATACCTTTAAATGACAAGCGTGTATATGGCGCGAGGCCAACATGGCTTGTAGCTTACGTAAACATGTTATGCTGTGCAATTATTCATGCAACAGTATGTGCAACCAATTGAATTGTATCTAACCCTTTGAATAAAAACACATTGCAATGCATTTATTTGCACTTGTTGCTCATGCATTTGAATGCACCGTAGCATTGCATAGCATTATGTTGCATACTATTAAAATTGATATCGCCCTTAAACTTGACAAATGTAATGCATAGTGATATAGGTCAAAGCTATATCTTGCACAGAGCGGTAATGACGGGTAGAAAAGCGCTAATGAAATTTGAGCTTCAATCCAACCCGCGATAGCATTTTGAAATATGGTATTTCAGATACAGTTTGTAAAACCAAATGAAAACACTTCAGTATGACAGGCGTTTTATGCTATAAGAAAAGCATGTTGTTAAGCTGGCTTATTAAATATCACATATTCGTTGTAGCAGAAAAGGTTGCTTTCATATTAAGAAACATACGCATTGCAAAAGAATAGAGCTTCAATAACTACAATACGAACATATACTCAAAATAATGGTAATATATTTCAACTTAGTCATGTTTTCAAAATTATTAACGAAACATGTTACTAACGCGTTATAATGTTACACTTTATTAATTTAATAACCTTAAAGTTTAAATAATTGGACACTGAAAATAAGTATTGCAATTTGTCCCTGGTCTAATTATAGGCGTATTAGTAATGGACGACTGGTTAAATTCCATGCATTCTATAGTCACTTAAGTAAGCTATATTAATATGTGTTTTAATTGCGTTTTAACAAAAAGACAATACATTCAGTCAGTTATGATTCATTTTGTATAGCAAGGTATTTAGTCCCCCACATTATGAGAAACATTTACCCGTTGATTTCACAGTGGTAGTCATTGGTATGTTTAAAACATGTTCCGCACATTAAACAAAAATAAAAAATATCAATGAGCTTGACGAAGGACCGCCATTCATTCCTCTCGAGTACACTTAATATGATTTAGACTTTTGCTATGTTCCCACTATCACGATTCGCGTCACGATTGAAATCATGGTCTTAATCGTAGACCATTAGTGGTGATCCTATCAGATCTGATCAGATCTTGAGGTCAGTGGTGGCAATCGAGTTCATCGTAGAATAATGTTGAACGGTTCAAAAATTCTCCACGATTAACACGATCAACTGCAAATAATTGTCCATCGGGATCATCGTATCAGATCTTACTGCATCTAAACAAGAGCGCGACAAATCGTATATAATCGTGCACCCAAATCGCGGTGATCGGGATCGATCGTAGACAACAAAAAACACCACGCCCTGTTAAGATGTGTGACGATCACAAGTAAATGGTCAGTCGGGCTGTATTTATATCATTCGGGTCCTGTCGTAGCTCAAATCGTGATCTCCACCGATCACGATCGTGAAAGACATCAATAACACAATCGTATCATATCGTAAGGGAGCGCAAGTATTCGTGTAAAGCATATCGGAACTTATGTATACGTACTAGAACGTCCTAATTCGGGGAACCCGATCATGATGATCGTGTCCGATCGAGACGCAATCGTGGACAGGATCACGATTGTTGCAATCCCAACGGAACGTATGTAATCGTATATGAACTGGAAATCAAACCGTGTCAGATCGTGACATCTGTAATTGACAAATCGTGACCAGATCGCAACAGAGCGCAAAACATCGTATGAAAAAGTATGGACTCGTATCAAATCGTATCCAAGCCTGAAATTTCAGAGAAAAGCGATCAGCTACGAGTGGCGATCTTGGCGTTCGTGACGAATCGCGCGATAGTGGGAACCAAACATTTTGTAGCAAAATAATGGATATATATATCAACTTAGTCATTTAAGTTATAACCTCGAACAAAATATGCACTGAATAGTATATATATAAGCAGTTTGTTTTCGGCCGGATAAGCCCCGGATGTGTTGCAAATGCAAAACAAAGTCTAAACATGTTGTTGTTGTTTTCATATTAAAGCATCGAATCTATATACAACAACCTGTTATAGCGTCTCTTAGACAACTCAGACACTGAAAATAAAAAGTTTTCAAAAATGTAAACAAACATCGTGATTCATAGTGACATCAATAACAAAGCTGAAATGAAAAACCGAGTGTAGTTTAATCAAAAGACCCCACAATAGGCACGTTTAAAATTTTGAAAATGTTATGTTAAAACCCACTTACAAGCTTAACAAATCTTCAAAGTCCAATGAAATGTGCTTTCAAATGGCCATATTGATTACTCGATGTTTTCTCACTTAAAAAATACGCAGTGCCGGATACGTTCATCCCCAAGATACATTCATCGCCTATATTACATCGACGCAAATAATCACTATACAAACTAAAAGGTAAAAACATGTTTGGTCAAAAGAAGACATTAAGATTCTCATTTCTGACACACGTTTCTTATAAAACATGTATTAGAATAATGTATAAATTACATCAATGTATTAATTATGTCGCAAACAATTCAGGCTTGTATTTATTAATTAAGATTAAACAATACGAGCAAATTCACATTATTTATTAAACAACAGTATTATTCACTATTCATTTTTCATCATCCTTTCGCTTCTTTCGGTTCCTTTCTCCAAAATGTGTTTCTTCTGTGTTAAGTTATACCGCAACCGGATCAACTGGAAGACAAAAGTACGATATGAAATTATCGTATTTTCGAGTTTTTGCCGTCGCGGTCAGTCGGGCAAAAACGCGAAAAGACGATACAAGACCGCGAAAACGCGATGAAAAATATCGCGTTTTTGCCCAATTAGTATTGTGCTTTCGTCCTAATGACCGCGAAGGCGAAAATACAAAAATACGATGGGTGATCCAAAGCGAAAACACGAAAACACAATACAAGACCGATGTACAAAAAGGCCATGGGAGATCGAGGACGAAATTCTGCTACTTATTGCGCGTAAATGCGATATTTTTTCATCGTATTTTCGCGTTAAAACATCGTGTTTTCGCGAAATAAATTGGTGTTTCGCGATTTCGACCTTAAAACGTCAACGCGAAATCATGATGGATCTAACGAAACACCGTAGATGTCAGATTTAAAACATAATATTGTCTTTACTTTATCGTGAATAATATAAAATATTATGCTAGAATGGTGTTCTGAAAATTTGTTTCAGCCGAGTTGGTTGTGTCAATCGTATATAAACAAACTGTTCTCATAACAAAATACTCGTCTAATAGTCCATTTATTATATACCTATTTCAGCATAATATTCGTTAAATTACCAAAAACAAATCACGAACTATTTCAAGTCAATTCTCAAAAAATGAGTTGTGTAATCACTACATGCCGTTTAACGACCATGTGAAAACAATAGCTGTGATGCTGTTTTCAATTGATATTATTGTGTGATTTTCGTGTTGCATAAATTACACAATAATTCAAAATCTTTTATTGTCTTTTGCCTCTTGTTTAACGAGGGTGAACTTGAATAATATTTGTTGATTGGGAAAAAACAGCATTAAACAATTGTGTTAAGTGTCTGGATAAAATTGAACTTTGCTGAAGAAATGCTGTACCGGTTGTCTCTAAAAAGAACGTTTATCCGAGTTAAGATGATTATTGGTTTTACAAAAATGTTCTATTTATTTGATAAAAGTATATGCCAAACTAGATATTTAGATCTGCAAATATACTACTAATGTTGTAAATATGCATTCCTATAATATCCGACTTCGATCGCGAGTTTGTTTTGACATAAAAAGTAATCCAGCTTCTAGTATACATCGGAAAAAGACAACGCTAGTAGCGAATACGCTTACGCGTATTTGAATGTTGAATACATTGTGTATTGATGGCAGACAAACGATAGGTATATAATGAACTGTTATATAAGGCTTTGTTAAAATAAGTTATATTTTAATGCAAAATACAGGAAAGACGAGAGTATAAAAATTACAAGCTCAGAAACCCATTTTTTCACAACACTAGAAGTGCAAACGTGTACCCGTTTAATGTGGTTCAAGAGATGATTTGTACATTTTTTGGCATGAAAAGAATATTTAATAACATGAAACTGGGTTTTTTATGTTTCGATTGGACGCTGTTACATTATACACGATTGTTGTTTTTGGTACAAAAGTCGTTGGTATTTCGCTCTTCAAACATGACACGGTCTGCATGCGATCGCTGCATGTAATGCTTAAATAAATAAACATAAGTCATTACAATGTTTACTTTCTGAAGCTTCATTTTAAATATATTTTTGTTAACGACGATCTTATCCTCGGCTAGTTATTTTCCACCAATCACGCTAATTAAAAACACGTACATGTACATTGCTGACTGTATATTGAGGTATTCATATGGTTTGGTAATTTAAGTCGCATGGATCAGATATGAGCTGGGTATAAATATATCTGACTACATTCCCTGAAAGTATGTCAAGTTCCTCGCGTATTGTTGGACAAACTGCACACATTGTTTAAATATCTCTGTATTGCATTGTATTTTACAATACTGCAAAACCGTACATTCAGATGCATCTGCAAATACATGTACATTTCTGTATAGTACATCAACAGGTTAAATGGTTATGCGGGTATATTGCCATGCATACCAGTACAGTCAAGGCAACAATGTATTTAGGTTGAGCTCAGGAAACTTACTCCACGCTATTTTTAGAAGAAATATCAACCAATTGGTTATACCTTGATTTCTGCAATGCATTTTTGCAACGGTCTTATTTTGTATAGACTTTGACATAATAAATGTCAGAGGCCATTTAAAATTTATACAATGTCCAAATTGAAACAACTACTTAGTTTTATAGTTAAATAGAATACTAGTATAACATGCAGTGCTACGTAGTGTTATAATAAGGAAAGCAAACTACTCTGAAATATGATAAATTAAATACATAAGTATGCATCTGTCAATTTGTTGTAAGAATATGAAGTCAAAAGTGAAAAACTAAATTTTGACTTGTCCATGAGTACATGTAGTATAAAACTGTGCGTGCAACACCGACTCAAAAGCTACATCCGTATAAACGTTTTCAAACTTCCTCATAATTTCAATATAACCATCACGGGTATTGAATTGCTGAATGATGTGTCTATTTGGCTGGGTTATGGGTATTTCGCAATTCATACAGGTTGTGTTGTGCAATCACTCCATTGTGAAGTTATTTAGAAGCAGCATTTTAAGAAATAGTATTGCATAAAACATGAAGTATTGCATCTGAGTGCAAACAATAGCATATCATTGTGTTGCACTGGGTTTTAATTAACTCTTTTTAACATTTCTTATAGACATGCTTACATTGGTGCACTTTGTACTGCGATGTAGTTCACTGCAGCGACGCGCCGTGATTAAATGTCTTAATTCTGTATTGCCATACATGACGTTAATTCGCTTGCAACAGCATTTAATGCAATGTATAATGATTGTTTGAAATGTTTTCGCAGAACTATCTACACCAGAGATACCATGTTGTATCAAACAGAGCAATCTACATGTTGTATGGAATACGTACAGCGCCGGTGTCGACGAGAATGGATGACGTTCAAACAGCCCTTGTATAGCTCGGAATAATTACACGGGAAGATATTACATATCGTTTCTGCTAGTTTCCTTATTGAAATCATGTTAAATCGACATGATATCATTTAACACATAACCTCTTCCCTGAACTCTTGCGCAAACCTACCCGAGGACAAAGATATTAACTAATCGTAGCGGTTAATTAGGCTTATATTGTTTAATGACCTTTATATGTTGCTACATGCAAACACAATTCAGTTAGGCAATACTTAATATAGTCACCGATAATACAAAATATTTTGACAGCAAACGCGTTTCAATTGCTCGTTCTTGCAATTTTAATGCATTAGTTAAAGGCCGTAAGGAAAAACTACAACAAGACGAAATATTACCAATTAACGATAACCTGTCTGCCTTTAAAGTCATGAATATGCATATTGTACAACAACCAGTGAACAAATAAGCTAAGTGGTGCAAGTATTTGGTATATTATGTGCCTTCAAAGTTTAAACGAAATGTGTTTTAAACAATCATGAAATATAATCTGATTGCAATACACAACGCAACTAAGGGTTGGGGAGAAAACGCACTGTTATATTAGCCCATAACATAAGTAATCATTTACATGTGTGGTCAGGAGGTCGCGGAGACGTATGGAACCATATCATGATCGCAAACCAAGTCAGATATGTGTTATATTTTTAGTTCCACTACACAACGTTTTTAAATAATCGTATTTCCGCTCAATATAAAAAAACATTGATTTGAAAAAATACATGCTGTATTTTTTTATTGTGAGAGCTTGTAAATTAAAAGTATTTTATTTCAAATTGCATTGGATTCCATATTGAAAAGACATCAAAAATGCAAATGATCCAAAACTCAAATGAATTCACATCTGGTGTAAATTGCGACTAATATGTAAAAAAATTCATTCATTTAGAACTGATTGAAATCAATCGATACCTTATAACACGCTTTTTGTAATGATGATATAGGCATAATTTTACCTTCAGATGCATGTTATTATATTTCCGGTTTACAATATTATGGGAAATACAAATCATAACCGAAAGCTTAACTGAAATTATGATACATTATTAAATGTTTCGAAATATTGTCGCATTGAAAACAAGGCCATCGTCAATACATTCCTTAAAGCAAAGGAAACTGAGTTCTGCAATAAACTCTCATGTCCATCGCAAACAATTATTAAGTATATTGATTTATTTGAATATGAATTTATTTTAAGAATGCCAATATCTGTGTTTGATGTACAGGTATTAAGAATGATGTAAGGGTTCCATACTCCCATGATCATTTTTAGAGAATTCATGTCGTAGTAATTTTAAAATATATTGTCAATAAGAATAACAGGAACGTAAGACCGTAAGACTGTGTGCACACGCGCATATTCTGCATCATTTTGAATTATCAACTTATTGTATCTCTTCTTTTTTAAATACGGAGGTCACACATTCTCTGTTTACTGATAAAGCCTCATCCATGACAAACATATATAATTTTGTTCAAATCAAAACTTTATTAAACTTCGAAGGCTTAGTGACGGAATGACTACCAAAATATCTTTTTTTTATTTCAGGATTAGACTAGTGTAATTATACTTGTCTATGTTCTTTTATTATGTATACTGCAGTAGTTGCACTAAACTGGTTTATACTGGTTTATGAATGTATGCTTTACATTTGGCAGAAATTGGCAATTTGCAATATCTAGGTAGGACGTTTTGATCCAAAAGACGATATGTTTATTCCCTCACTCTGAATAATAGCTTGGTTCCAAATAGATAACAAGTTGTTTTGTAAACTGACGCTCGGATTACAGCGAACAGAGTACATGTCAATGTAAGAGCGGACACATAAATCCATAGTAGATTTCGCTCAGATTTTGAATATGTACGATTATAGATCAAGGTCGCTGAATCGATTTTGGCTGTTGCGAAAAATTATCTAGTACTCAGACATTGTGACACTTGTGTGACACTTGATGCAAGAGATTTTGAAAAACATTGCCACACGTAAGGTTTGGTGACATTTGCCAAAATGACTATATCCAGGACTGTTTGTCATAATTACACTTTTACGTTGAAATATAACTTGACACTTCAATTTCTTTGGTGACAATCACTTTGTATATAAATATTCTTTAACTCATTATTGAAATCTTCCGCGTTGTAAAAGTCATTTCTTTATTGACCTATATCTATCTTTCGATATATCACTTGTTTTTATAAACACACAAGATTGTCATTGTGCGCTGAAAACTTTCTGTTTGCTTCACCAAATTAATGTCCTTTTATAAAAATGCCAACACGTCTTTGAAATAAAAGGTGTTTTGGATATAATTACACAATGGTTTCCATACCGTTCTGTGCATCTTCATCTTATAATGAAACATGAAGTGTCTCGGACAATTGTCTATAAAACAACTAGTTGCTTTTCGTTGATGTTTTAAAAAATGCTTTCGTTATTATTTTTTATTATGTTTTAAATATAGTTAACCACTAAGTGAGTTAAACAAAAACGAACGTAATAAGTAGAAATGAACAAACTGCTTTTAGTGGTCATAGTTCTTGCATTAAGGGTAGAGATTTATATACACTAACACAATGCAACTGACGGTAAAATGAATCAACATTATACAACGTTTCAATTACATGACACTGGTTCAATCAATACAAACATATTGTTTTGAAACGATATATATATGTTTGATTTGACGCAGAGTAACATAAGACGCATTCTTTGTATGTTTTAATCTGTTCACAATGCAATCATAGACACATAAAACACACCGCTATCGTTCCAAGAATATGTGAATGACGCTAGCATGAAACACACTTCCTTTGGAGTTATTATTTAAGTCAAGACGATTTTCATATAGCCGTAGACGGAATTTTAAATCATATTGATTTGAAACAATTTGGCAGTTGAAGTCTTAAAATAGTGTATCCTTTGAAGTGATCTAATAGTGAGCGCACAAAACTTTGAAAACTGCTTTCAAATGATTTCATTCATAAGAAACATTCCATTTATAAACAAGAAATGTCGTTAAAAAGACAATCGGCGTTGAAATTAATATTGAGATGTCATTTTTGGCTATAAATATAATACAAGATGACCAATATTACGTGACTTCTCGGACCCCTGATGTTTCGGTCCCTACTAAGAAGACTGCTCAGACCCCAGATTGTTCGGCCCCTACTAAGGAGACTTCTCGGACACTAGATTTTTCGGACACTATAACAAAACGTATCTGTTCCAAAATTTATTTGAGATAAACTCAATCACTATTAAGCGATCATATATCGCCCCATGTTTTCGCCAGTGATACATGAATAACCTAAATACTAGTAATTTACGTTAACATAATTGATACATGAATTTTGTCAGGCAAATTTAACAAATTAAAATTGTCAGCAAATAATAGTTGGAACGAATGAAAATAAATATTTATATATCAGACAAGTGTATATAGTTATGTTTAATAATATGCTATATTTATCATTAGTATTGTACATAGTGTATTCATGCTACGCAAATTAAGTTAAAGTTACATGAATAACATTTCGACGTATTTACCAGACTTCTTTCGCCACATTTTACTTATATAATGATGTTGGACATTTTATAACTTGATTAACATCTACAGCAGAAGTTGATAGAAAGGTGCAATTTTAAATAATTCTTAATAAAACGCAACCACAATTCAAATATAAATTATAATGCACAGTAAGTTTATAAATATAAATTCCCCATTTATTGAACTTCTTGGGTTTAGAATTCTCCGGACGCTAATTGATGCGTGTGTATTAACACAGCGCGCGCTATTTTCAGAATGATTCACTCTCTTGCTGGAGTGTGTTGTACTCGCTAGAATTAATTTACGGACGCGACAGTCGGTTACAACATACAATAATATTTTTACACGATGATACAATTATGGGAAATATGAAATATAAGCTCCATCAAGTTTGCTAAATAATGTTTTACTTATTTCTTAGAAAATACCTGAAATTCTCCACTTTATATTTTGTGCTTGTCACAAGAAACCTTAACACTATTGACAGACGTGACGCGAACTCAACAGACAACATTATAAGTTGTGACCGACTGTCGTGCCCGTGAATTGTATCATTGTAGCATTGTAATTTCTATTTATAGATCGCACCGATTATGTACGCTACACAAAATAGTTATTTCTTTATGTGAATAAATTTAAAAATCTGATAATTACATACAATTAGTAAAATTGTTTATAATTATGTTCAGTTCTAGAGTGTATGTTGAAGACATGTTTATAACTGAACTTTAACCGCTTATGTAAACAATTATGTAAATTTTACTCCTTAAAAGTATGCAACAGTGATATTTTATATATTAAACCATTGTGATAAGTTTCCCTAAAATTATAACATTTTATTGGCATTCAATTGTCCCACTGCATAAGTATCGCAAGAAATGTAGGTCAAAAGTGATTTGAGACAGCTACGCCGAAACAAGACAAAGCAAAATGCACGACCCACATGTGCCGATAAGCAGCGGACAACACAGGCTGGTTAGCTAATTCAATATACTATTAATACTGTTGCTAAGGTTAGAACCTATTAAACGACCAAAAAATCTTCCAACTATATATCCTACGACAACCGCTGTGGGTTGTCCGGTCCAAGGGACGTATTTTCCAATTGTCGCTCCTCCAATACCCACAATGATAATACCAAAAAGTTTGGTGAATCGGGCCATAGTTATTGTAATATCTGTTTTTGTGCATATAAATGCTGTTCCAAGATAGCCACAGAAAGCTCCAGCGGTGGCAACAGCAAATATCGGACACACATGTGCCAGAGTATTTCCTGCAGCACCGAAAATAAAACCACCTGTTGCTGCGAGAAGAGCTTCTACACGTCTACGGATGCTAAATGTCTTAAATCTTTGCTTTGAAATTTTCTCTTGTTCCACATTAGTATACATGCCTCTAATTTGGTTATATGCTAAAAACATTTCCAAACTAACAACTGTAATATAAAAAATCACTTTCTTCCCTGTAGATTTAATTAAACCTCCTTTGACAAATTGATTAATGTTACTTCTAAATTTATGAAAATATGCAATCAATAAGTCTTGACTACATTCGTTTATAACAGTTGTCAATGAGCCGACTTCTACCGAATACATTTGAATAATCCTTATTATCGCCACATGATCATTTTGCCTTACGTATTCATAAATGATGGCAATGGGGATTGAACAAATGACAACAAACAACGTGCTGAAACTTTCTTCATGAACCTGTCTCGATTTCCTGTTGCCTTGAACACAATATTCTGCAAAGTGCTCACAGTTATTGAACACAATATTATACGATGTATTTCCAAGGAGGTCTTCGGCTCTACTTAATACTTCATGGGATTGAAATTTGTTTTCATCGGAATAATTGATTCTGTATAACGTTCCATTTTGTTCGTCAATTGTAATGATTTTTCTTTCAACAATACTATTTGACAATGAATCATGTTTGTTGCAATGGATGATATGGAGATTTTTTCCAGATGGATTTACGCATTCGACAATTGCGTGATGTTCTATACCGTACGTCCGTTGCCAGACTATATGATCACCAGGTTTCAAACATGTTGATTTGCTGACAGTAATTTCCGTACGATCATGTCGTAAACCTAGAAATATCGTTGTTATAATATTTCCCATAATATATTCTGATCACCTAGGCTTCAATGATATTATTATTGATAAGTTGGAACCATTATATGCACAAATGTTGCGAACGTTAACATTAACACATTAATCGCGAAAGGAGAGTCGAAATAATAAGTATTTATTGGTCATATGCATAAGTCGCCGCACACACACACACACGCGCGCACATAGTCCGATGGAAATTCGCAGTCACCTTAGCTTCTGTTCCGGGCAGACTATTCACTTTCAAAGACAATCGGTATTCTTTGTATTCATTCAGTCTTTTCAGAATGTTTTAAATTTCATTTTAAATTATGTGTCCTCAATAATGGCCAAGGACGAATTGCCACCGATATTGTCTTCATATGTAATAATAAAGCACATGTTCTCAAGTTGTTGGACCAACGCCAATGGTCTTGAGCTGAACACCGTTCTGTAATGGCCAGATTGCACCTTTGTCAAAAATTACAAACCTGAAACATAAGTTAGAGACTAGTACTCATTGAGGCGACTAATGAGGATTGTACGTGTTCAGTGTTTATCGTTGTTTTATTGAAATGGTATCACTGTCACTTAAATATCAAGAATACTATGTTTTGTTTTACCTACAAGTAGCACATATTTAGATGCATTCGTTCATTTATATTACCCGTATGTCTCGAAACTGAAATACAATTTGGGTTTGATGGTTTTATAAAAAAACAAACAAGTATATTTGATGATCAGAGAGAAGATTAAGATTAGCTTGTAAGGCAATGTGTAAACACCTATTTGAAACAATTTCAAAAATCTAAATTTTGCATGTTGCAGTGGAAATAATATTTTTATATCATTTATTTAGAGAAAGCTTCACTTTATTTTACTCATATGTTTGTTAGTTTCCAAGTGGTGCAGCATATTTTGTATAAAAAAAAGCCTTTCTCTGTCAGTTACAATGCCGTCAGCATATAAGTTAAGGACGATACATAATCCTGATCGGCTTGTTTGTACAAATGGATGCCATTATACGTGTCATGTTGGTTAAGCATTCTTTTAGCATGTAGTATGCAGTTTCATCTTTAGGTTTTGTAGCTATTTGATTATTAATTTCAACAGGTATATTATGCCATGCATGTGATATTCCTTTACTGATTTTGTTGTGCTTAATATTTAAATATTGTTTGAGTGTATTTTGTGATTGTATCTTGGACAGAGCTCATGTTTAATGTGAGCTTATATATAAGGCACGTGCAAGGCATTTCTGTCTCTTAGTGTTCTTTAGTAATCACGTTTATAAACAGAGGTTGGTGTTGTTAAGTTTAATAACCACAGTCTTCTTATCGATCAGACTTACATGTTTATAAACGCAAAACAAATCTACCGGTAGTTAAGTTAGCATTGAATATGCAGAATACAAGACCACACAAGTAGACAAAATTCATAAATTGTCTGACTTCCTCTTTCAAATGGAATTTTAACAATCCACAAAATTTGTAGTTAATGTAAATCGAATGTATCGTTTGTGTGTTTTTGAATCACATGACTACCAACCAGTTTTATATTGACAAAGAATTATAGGTCGGTCATGTCATGTGAAAGGAAAACGGGTTGAAGTAACAGCTGTCTGTTCTACTTTGAAATGCATATTATTTAAACTTGTTGTATTGGTATTGTCAATGGAAACGTTATGTTGTGTGAAATTAACAAAGTTTATTTTATTATTGTAACTGTAATATGTGCTTACAACATAAATCAGAACATACAATGATAAAGAGTATGGTAGGGGTAATGTGGAATTCAGAATGACACGATGCAATATATATATACTTACACTTAATGGAAAATATGTATAATACTTAGTTCATAAATAGTATGTTTTAAAGCAGAACAATAATACATAAATTACTTCATATATCAAGCGTCACGTTGGACGTTTATAAAAACGCTCATTTTTTAAAGTCAATCATTGATGTTCGACTCGCGCGAAGAGTTCATACATGTTTACATTCAAAACAGTTAAGCGTTGAAGCGAGTTCTGCAGACCTACTTTACAAAATGATATTAAATTATTAGATCATAACCGATTTGAAAGGTCATCCTAAATTAAACAAATTAACATACACGCACACTATTTTTATTTTGAAACAAGTGTAAATCAATACAAGTTTAATGCGAGGCAAAATATACATTCGTCTAAATGTATCTTAGTTTTTACTGGGGCCAGTAGTGAATTAATAATACAATAATTATAAATATACAAATGAAATCAGCATTCAATCCTAATTATTTACTGTCAAAATAATATTACTAATAGCTTACAATATTTCTTTAAACCAAACACTTCGGCACGTATAATAATAACCGTATACATTCTGGACACAAAAGGCAAAACTATCGATACTGTAAGCTTTAAGCGAAATAGCCTGCAACTAGAGCTCAGAAACATTAACCTGACGCTCGTGAACTCTATTAGCATAAATAACGCGTACGAATTGTTTACTGTATTTATATTCGGTTTGGTTCGTGCACGTGTTTAATGAAACTATGTAATTCAGTGGAATACTCATAGACATTTGAATACATCGATTTTCCTCAATAAGGAACTGATATATTAATCGTTACGAACTTTAACGCATAATGATTAGTGTAGGGTAAATGTGTCCGAGCTATAATAGTAGTAAAGTAGTAGCAGTAGTAGTTGTAGTGGTAGTCAACGTAGTAGTAGTAGTAGTAGAAATAGTAGTAGTAGTAGTAGAAATAGTAGTAGTAGTAGTAGTAGAAGAAGAAGAAGAAGAAGAAGTAGTAGTAGTAGTAGTAGTAGTAGTAGTAGTAGTAGTAGTAGTAGTAGTAGTAGTAGTATACTCGCCATCTGTAATCTCGCGGTATCACTATTCTCGCGGTATTTGCGTAACTCCGCCTACTGTGTGTTTACATTCGTCGTCTGACATTGATATTGCTTATCTAAGTTTAAAACGTATTTTTCACCATGAGCTCTGTTTGGGTAAGTAATATAATTATTTCAATACATATTATATATTTAATCAAAAATATTAATTAATCAGTTTTGTTCATTCAAGATTTTCCACAGATCACATTGTTTACAAAGCTCGTCTGCTCCGCCCCGTTACCAGACGATCTACAAAATATGCAAATAAGCTATGCGATTACAATCTGCCAATAATCGAACATCCAATATTGTATGACAGCTTTTATTTTTCCAAAAAACAACGTTTGTAATGGTTCTGGTCTCGTCTGTTGTCAAATTCACAGCCCAGGTGTGACAATGACAATATTTCTTTGCAGAACATTACCAGAACCTTTTAAGCAACCCTCACGGTCATGTCTGTGTATAGAGCCTCACGGGTTTATGGGGTTCCAGAGTCTACTCTTAGGGATCGAACCAGACATAATGTTGAGCTAAACTGTAGACCAGGGCCAGAAAGAAATTTCACTGAAGATGAGGAAAGAAAGCTAGTAAATCACATAATTTACATGGGGAATATTGGCTATGGCTACACAATCGGCGATATTCAATATATGGCTGCTGAGTACGCTCGATCTATTGGCAAATCTATAAAAGCAAGAGATGGTCTCAGTCAATGATGGTTTTATGGGCTTTTAACCCGATGGGACGAGCTAAAGGTTGTTTCGCCGCAAAAATTATCTATTTCGCGGGCAAAGGCGGCATCGTCAGATACACTGGTTTAGTATTTTAATGAATTGGGGTCAATCATGAAAGAAAACGGACTGTCCAAATACCCGGAACGAATACATAACATTGATGAAACCGGGTTCTCAGCAGAGCACACTCCACCAAAAATAGTATGTGGCAAAGATTGCAAACCACAGGCTGTGTCCTCCGCCAGGACGAAAACTGTGACGATTATCGGCGGTGCAAATGCCGTCGGTAATCACATCCCACCATTTTATGTATTTCCAGGCAAGAGATGGAATGACGAACTACTAAGTGGCGCATTGACCGGCTCAGCGGGTGGAATGTCGGTAAGCGGGTTGTCAACAGGGTGGGGGGGTTGAAACCTATCTCAGAGAACACTTCGCAAAATATGCTGGCCTGACGAGAAGTTGTGACAATCCTAAAACCCTTGTACTTTATGACGGTCATAAGTCACACCTGTCATTAACACGGACGAACTGGGCAGCAGATTACTCTGTTTTACTGTTCGTGTTGCCCCCGCATTCCAGCCATCTCACACAGCCCCTCGAAGTAGGCGTCAATGCAAGACCTACTTGCATGCAAACCCAGGTCTGTCCATTACCCACTATGAAATCGCAAAACTTACGTCACAGCCATATGCAAAAGCGTTCTCGACTCGAGAACGTAACAGCTGCGTTCAGAAAGGCCGGCATCTTCCCGTATAACAGCAACATCACAACTACCGATAACACAAACTTGCTACTCCTGAAACTCCGCAAGAAGCTCCAAAACAAGATTATCTTGAAGTAAAAATATCACCACCGTCGTACAGCGTCCTAAAAGAAAGTTTGTGCCGCTTATTAAAGTAGTCGATAGTTTGATGTCAGCGAAAAACATCACAACGCTGCAGTCCATTGAAAATAAAAAAAATCACCGGCAAAAAAGCATGTAACGCGGCACACGTCACAATTGATGTTTCCAAGCCGTCAACATCTAGAGACAGTTTTCAGCAGGTGCTCCAATTAACAGATGCGACGACGCGTCTTCCGTTGAAACCGATGATGGTGATGATGAAGACTTATGTTGCGTCTGTGGGAAGCGGTTCCCACCTCAACTAAGGGATTGCATATCGCTAGTTATCGTAAAATCGGGCTAATGCGAAGTGTGCATGAATTGGGTTCACCTGACATACTGTAGTAATATTAGAGTGCTGAGAAGGGGCAGCACTTTTCTCTGTGTCCACTGTCCTGAATAATATATTTTGGGTCAGGACATTATGATGAATCAGTTTTTATTGTCAAAAAGATAATAAAGCAAACATTTAATTAAGTTAAGTTTAGTGTATAACTTAAATTTCATTTATTATATGTTAGTGCTATGTAACCTGATCTGAATTAAATAGTTTTGGTTGTTTCCCTTGAATACCGCGAAAATTGTGATGTCATTAAATTGTTCAAGGCCGCTACAATTGTTGTGTTGTTGGTGTTATTTTATAAACACTTGACTTCTTTTGGTATCATTTTTAGTGCATTTAGTTATGGACGAGAATGGTTTAAATAAAGGACCACAAACAGTTGTTGGTAAGTTTATTACATTCTTATATTCATCTCTCTAACCGAGAATACAGATGAACATGCTACTAGTAGAAGTAATAGTAGTAGTAGTAGTAGTAGTAGTAGTGGTAGTAGTAGTAATAGTAGTAGTAGTGGTAGTAGTAGTATAAGTAGTAGTAAAAGTAGTAGTAGTAGTAGTAGTAGTAGTAGTAGTAGTAGTAGTAGTAGTAGTAGTAGTAGTAGTAGTAGTAGTAGTAGTAGTAGTAGTAGTAGCAGCAGCAGCAGCAGTAGTAGTAGTAGTAGTAGTAATAGTAGTAGTAGTAGAAGTGGCAGTAGTAAACTTAGTAATTCGAGTAGTTGTAGAAGTAGTATTAGTAATAAAAGCAGTAATAGTAGTAGTAGTGGTAGTAGTAGAAGTAGTAGTAGTAGTAGTAGTAGTAGTAGTAGTACTAGTAGTAGTAGTAGTAGTAGTAGTAGTAGTAGTAGTAGTAGTAGTAGTGGTAGTAGTAGTAGTATAAGTAGTAGTAAAAGTAGTAGTAGTAGTACTAGTAGAAGTAGTAGTAGCAGTACTAGTAGTAATAGTAGTAGTAGTAGTGGTAGTAGTAGTAGTATAAGTAGTAGTAAAAGTAGTAGTAGTAGTAGTAGTAGTAGTAGTAGTAGTAGTTGTTGTAGTAGTAGTAGTAGTAGTAGTAGTAGTAGTAGTAGTAGTAGTAGTAGTAGTAGTAGTAGTAGTAGTAGTAGTAGTACAAGTAGTAGTAGTAGTAGAGGTAGTAGTAGTAGTAGCAGAAGTAGTAGTAGTTGTTGTAGTAGTAGTAGTAGTCGTAGTAGTCGTGGTAGTAGTAGTAGTAGTAATAGTAGTTGTAGTAGTAGTAGTAGTGGTAGTAGTAGCAGCAGTAGTAGTAGTAGTAGTAGTAGTAGTAGTAGTAGTAGTAGTAGTAGTAGTAGTAGTAGTAGTAGTAGAAGTAGTAGTAGTAGTAATAGTAGTGGTAGTAGAAGTAGGTTATAGTAGTAGTAGTAGTTCTCATAAGCATACACAAAAGATTACATACAGTCAAAAATAATTGTTTTCAATTAAATAAAAAAAAAAAAATTATTATAATAACAATAATACTAATGATAATAATAATAATAATAATAATAATAATAATAATAACAATAATAATAATAATAATAATAATAATAATAACAATAATGATAATGTGAATGAATTGTTTGATGTACTTAAATACATGTTAACGTATTTTTCCGGAAATAGTAGTAAACTTATTAATAAAGCACTGTGAAGCTTTGGAATAATTGACTGTCGGTTTACCCTGCACATTCATAGCTAAATCTATCAGATAATCACCGTCGGTTGTTCTTTTGTTTTTGTTTACCACATTAAATCGTTGATCATTATAAGAAAACTAATATACGAGGGATGATCCAGAATTGCCTAGAATTCTTTAATAGTTTGTTCACCTTTAATACTTTCATAGAAAAAAAGTACATACTAAGAAACTTTAATATACATGGTATCAATTAACAAAATTTCATGAATTTTTCTTTTCTCTGCTAAAAATGACGGACGTTTAAAATGAGTCACTACAGGCAACCCGGAGCACGTCAATTGGAATTCAGTGACGTTGTTGACGTCGTGTTTTTTCACGCAAGGTTTGGTGTGCAAGATGTGATCTCGTTTGATCGCATGGTAATCAATATTCTAATTTATTTTCATTACACTATCTAATAATTTATTTATGTGTTGGAATCTTCTTAAAGTGGTATTTTTGTATGCAATTCTCATCATGCGCTTGAAGTTACAATAACCAGACCAGCATCAACTTGTATACAGTACATGGTGTTTAGAATATATATATATATATATATATATATATATATATATATATATATATATATATATGCAGAAATAACTTAAGACATTCTGCATTTTAACTGTATATAGATACCTATATCTGTAGTATATACATATGTGAAAAAATTAACATATGTACACATTATTACTATATTTTATTGAAACCAAAAAAAGGAAACATAATTAATATAAATAAAGACATTTTCGTTTTTATTTAAATAATAGTACCTGTTATCTAAAAAAAATACCTTTGCATTTTTTTTTCACGACAATTTTCTACTTATCAGTTTAAACTTTTTAAAAATAACCTTAAATGCAATAAATTAATTCAGACAATTCACATGGATGCCTGTTCATCGATTGTCCGTGTCTTATCAAAGTTTCAGTTAAATTATGTCGCAGGCGTAGCGTCAGGTTTCCAATGTTTTCTTTTTCAAGTTATGCCTTAAATGCTTATCCGGACTTCAAATTATTTTCTTCTTTAATGCCTCAGCCACACATTCCTCATTTTTACTGCCGTTTTTTGAGCCGACATAATCCCGATTCAAATATTTCAAAAGTCGGGACAATATTCTGAGATTAGGGGCTTGAAATTCAATTTTTGATCAAAAGATCGAATATGTCCCGACAGCGTCCAGACAGCGTTTCGACAGAGTCCCGACAGCGTCCGATTCTCCCGAATGCGATCCGACAGTTTCTCCACAGTGTCCCGAAAGCGTCCCTACAGCGTTCCGACATTCCCGACTGTTTGATTATTTGCATCGTTGCGCTATCGGGACGCCGTCGGGAGCCATAATCGGAAATGTGTGACTGCCTCAATACTCCAGACGTGATATTTCTATACAATGTATAATCAGTCCCGTTCCACAGGACATTGTCCCGATAACTTCCCGACACCGTCCCGAATTTGAACCGATACAGCCGAATCTATCCCGACAGAGTCCCGACTATACAAATTCGGCTGAGTCTCCTGAATGTTAAGGGAAAACCTTAAATGTCGGGAGTGCTTGGCCGATCACGCCGAACATGTCCCGATAATTGCCGATTCTTAGGACAGCGTACCGACAGCGTTCCAACACCTCCAGACAGCGTCCCGACATTCTCGACATTTTATTATTTGTATCGTCGGGGCGCTATCCGGAGCCATAATCGGGAATGTGTGACTGAGGCTTAAGAGAAGATTAAGCTATACTCACACAATGTTTTATATGCGCATTGATGATAAATTCACAAGTCATCATATGTGTTTTACAAATAATTTGACTAAATTTAATTACCACTAGAAATCCGTGTTGACCAGACAATGTCATATTTTCTTAAGTGACGTTCAGTATCACTGCAATATAAAGGTTGTTTGTACTGATATCCATCGTTCAAATGAGACCAAAGTTTGCTGTGATGTTACTGTATATTTGTCTTACAACACTTTTACATTCCAAGAAGTTATTGCAATAATTTCATATAAAAGTTACTGTCATCGTACTTGTTGTAATGCAAATAAACGGCGAGCTCCGCTACCATGGTTATATTAGCGATTGGATTGGGCGCATAACAGATTATTGGCACAATATCTTTTATTAAACCTGGTTTGTAAAGAACCCGATTCATGTTCATAAAGGTTTTATTAGACTAAGTTTATTTAGATTCAAAGAAAATTCTACGTAATTCTGGATCATGTATCAAATCATTTGATACAACGAAGGGGAATAAAAATAATAAAATGGTGAGGCATGTGCATGTGTGTTTAGTATAACAAGGAACACCCCTTACACCAATAGGCAAAATCTTCGCAGTTGTTCTCAAAAAGATCATAAAACTGTTGTCCAAGTTGAGATTCGGCTCTTATGACCGTATCAATCGGTGATACCGTTTCCATCTCTGGGTAAATCACTTTGGATATTACCCCTTGATCCTGTTTATCGTGATCGAAATATATAGCGTCCCGAACAACTCCACATTCGTATGTGTTACGGATAACACCGACTGCGTTTGTGAATTTTTCAACAACAATAACGTGACACCTTTGATGAAAGACATTTCCGTAAATGATCAGATGATCACCGATTTCAATTTCATTAAAATGAACACGTCTGTCATCACGTTTGAAAAAATGTGAAACAAATCGGCCTGTATATGGACCTACTAAAGAGCTTACATCACAACAACTTATGGCACCGGTATGGTCTTCTACAGTAGTCACCTTCGAACGTTCTGCGGGTTTTGAGCGCGGAATAAGTTCTTGAAGTCGTAAAGTAATGCTTGCAAAGGAATCTTTCATTTTATCCCAAAACCAGTTTTGAACAATTGCGTGATGCCAAATAATGCAATGACGAGGCCATGCTATATGATCACCTGGTTTCAACACTTCTATACGTTTGATTTCATTATTTTTCAGTCGTCGATCCAACTCATCAACATACAATCTAAGATTTGTTTTTGAGATGCTCGGTGTAGATGCAGCCATTTCCATATAGAAAATGTTTTTATAGAATTCGATGCAATGCCGTAGAGGACTCACTAAACAGAACATTAAATAAATAAATAAAACTACAAACAAATTAGAAGTTTGTACAGCGATTTTAGTTTACATAGTTCTACGTAGTTCTACAGATTCAGTAATTCTAACTGTTCAATAATTTTGCGGGTATAAATAATTATTCGTATAAATGTGCATTGAACAAATAATTAATTTCAGTGAAGTAGTTAAGTAAACATTTAAGTGTTCTTTTAGATAAAAATGTATAATATCAATTTAATGGTATAACAAAACTACGTTAATGGAAGCAACTTTTAATTAACAAAACACGTAAACACATTTATTCAATATGCATCAGGATTAAATATTGAATAAATAAATAAAACATTTATATGTCATTTATAGAAGTTACATATCCAAATACAAATCAAAACCATGTGAATAAAAAATAAAGTCTAAAAGCATTGCTGAATATTACACTACACAATACACCATATACTCGCTTACCTTTACACTGAGTATATTTCTCCTGTGTTTTCTTTATTGTTCAAATATGAACTAATCTTTATATTTACAAAACTGTAAACCCAGTTGTCGCAAAGTTTAAAGACTTGTGACAATAGCCTTCAAGTTAAACCTGTCAATACTACATAACACCTTTGTCGTAAATTTCGCAAAGCTCTTAAGGTGGTAATGTCACGCTTACCAACCTGCTAGTCGGTTTACAAACTCCACGCAGCGTTTACTTCCCCCTTGGTACTCTTCAGTAACCACTACCACCGCGATATAAAAACTTACAGATTTGGAAATGTTTAGGGAAGACCACTGTGAGGAGGTTGAAGATTTATTTTTTAGAACTCTTTGTATTATTATTATTCATAACACTCCCACCGAAATGTTGCAATATTGTTCCATGTATATATAATTAAAGACAAAAAGGGATAAATAAAAAGAAAACATAACAACACAAGGATTTTACGGTGTCCACATATTTTCTTCTCCTAGTCCACGATTTTAATTCGCTCCATTTGATCTGACTATGGTCGCGTGGAACTTCTTGCCAGCAGGGATTTAAAATCGAGGTTTGCTCGGAACCAGTTAAATTTCTGCGCGGAGGTTGACAGTCCTGCGTAGTTTTAACAATACATGACACACGTGTTTTGTTTTTAATGTCAACTTAAAAAAGCAGAGGCATTCCTCTTATTCAATCGGTTCGGGTTACAAACTCATTATAATTTTATCCGTGAATATGAATTACTTTTAACGGAAAACGAATATCTCTAATTGGCACCGCGCAGGCATATTTTAGATATGTCTATGGTTTACCTCCATTGAAGTAATGGCGGTTTTTTTCAACCGGGCTTGAAATTTTAATAATTTTTGAAATTATTCGTTAAAATAGCCGTGCAGAATGTGCTGTCAATGTGCAAACATTGTTTTACAAGTTTCTAATTGAAAAATATCAATTTGGTGATATAGAATTGGATTTTATTTTGATTTGGTTTTTCGCTAAGGATTACAATGGGACAATGACAATGAAATGCGGCTTAGTAAATCGTACTGAGTTATAGGAAATCAGCTCGTCACAGCATCAAATCAAAATGATTACATATTTGACAAGTAAATACACACTTTAAAGTGGTATATATCCTATATATCGTACAAACATGGAAAATAAGGACTTCACTGTGCCTATTCAGAACAGGTATTTTGCGTTGCGTTGTCAGAGCCGCCAAGAAACGCTTTGGTTAGTCCGTGCGACCAAACAAGTTCCCATATTTCAAGACAGGACTTTGTACAAAGCTCTTTAAACAACAAAATGGTGCATCTGTTCGACGAACTCCGTTTTATAAGAAACGAACAAGTGATCTGTAGCAAGGAACTGGTACGCCTACATAATATAGTGGTAAATGTTAATGATAGGCTGTGCCAGGTCATTAATACAACAAATGCACAGTCGAACTTCCTGAAGACATTAGCCTACAGATCTATTGACATGGAAGCGAGAGCCCGGAGAAACAATCTCATATTTCGTGGGTTTGTTGAAAATTATGGTGAAAACTGTACTCAAATATTAAAGGATTTTCCTAAAAATCACTTTGACATGGACAATCATTGTGTGTACATTGCACGGACTCACAGACTCGGCCAAAGGAATCCGCAGAGGCAGCATCAGCACAGACCGATACTCGCTAATTTTCGCGATTTTGGTGAAGTCAAGCACATAATGGGTAACGTCAAACGTCTTAGAAACACCAGCTTTCCTATTGACTTCGATTTCCCGCGCGAAATCCAAGAGGCCCGAGGACGGTTATGGCTTAGATTTAAAGATCTGAGAAATCGGGAATGCCGCTCGAGGGTACAGATCGTATACCCGGCCAAGCTCATCCAGAATGGAAACCTCGCACATGACGAGCTACCCGAGTGGGGCCAATGCATAGGGGCAAACAGACTAGCCAAGCTGGACCAAATTCCATCCGTGAAACCTCAATATCTACACCTGCAAGGACTCGCTCAATAACAGTATGTTGATAATATAAGTGATTAATCCATAAACCACTCATACAATGTTAACAATCGTGGTGAAGTGAACCAGCTGGCAACCAAATCAGCAATGCAGTCAAATGCACCGACCCATGCCTCAATTTACTAACAATACGCCACCCAGCAAGTGACTCAACCAACAGCCGAAACGACCAAGCCAAAAGCACCAAGCTAACGTGACAGAGTTGCTATGGAAACATCCGCTCCAGATCCCGGACCAATATGTGAGCCGATGCCGTCGGAACAAAACCTCACACACGCCCTTGTAAATACAACTCCGGATGCGTCCTCGTATGAACCTGGAAGTGCTTCTAGTCACGTCATCAGCACAGATAACCAAGCGACGAACACCTTAACGTTTGAAATACTGTAAGCGCTGAAAAATTACCTGACAAAACCCATTCAACACGCAAACTACACAAAACTGCCGGTCACAGTCACGTCGCGGGATGAAACCGCAGTAAAATCCATGAGTGCCGATTCCGGTAACCCGGACGTAAAGCCAGGGGAAACAACAGCTACACGGGGTCGATCAAGGGTCGCCAACAGATCTGTGAATAGGGCATAAGCGCAGGTCACAGTCAGCTGTTCCCTACAAACGACAGAGCAGTACCAGTAAAAAACTGATCAAACGATTTTACCATGTGACAAAAATAGCCCTTTCGGTTTGTCGAGCGCTAAAAATAGCACAATAAACACAGAGTCAGCTGATATAAATACACCTATAAGCATAAATTCTGTGGTTCCCGTTCAAGGTCCACAAGTCTTAGCCGGTTACGGGTTTGCAAAAAAGGACGTTTCACAGAAAGCCGTTTTGCGAGTTGCGCTGTTTAATGTTCAGGCATTATTAACGAGGCGTATAATAAATTGCAATCAAATGAACTGATTAACATGTTCTCATCTCACGATATTGTATTGCTTACAGAAACATGGGCAAACGATTTTTCAGACTTACAAATAAACGGTTTTGAGCATTTTGCTTTAAATCGTACTGAATTACTTAAATCTAGCAAAAGGTCGTCTGGGGGGATTATAGTTTTTATTAAAATGAACTTGTTAATAAGGATACATTAGTTTTTAAGAGTGAAGATGATATTATTTGTATAAAAATATCTGGCTCAAAATTGTATTTAGATCATGACCTATATGTGTGTCTATGTTATATTATACCTGGAGGTAGCTCGCGACAAGGAATGGTAGAAAGCCATACACTTGATAGAATACTTGATTTTATTTATGATCTTAGTAACAGAGCTGGTGAGAATTTGAATTTTACACTATGTGGTGATATCAATGCACAATACGTCTAATTTACCTGATTATGTACCTGCTGAAAATGTTAACCATATTAATTTTTTGCCTGAAGGCATTGTTGCTGATATTTGTAGTACTAAATGTTCTCAGGATCAAGGTCGCATTAACAATAACGGTTTAATTTTACTAGATTTATGTAAACAAACCGGTATGCGTATTTTAAATGGAAGGTGTGACTGTGACCAGGAAGGAAAGTATACTTTTGTTGGCAGAACATGTTCTAGTGTAGTCGATTATGTTATTGCTACACCAAATATTTTTAAGTGTGTTAACAAATTTCGAGAGGACGATCGTAGTATTTTGTCCGATCATTGTTTAATTGATTTTTCTTTTGCATTTAGTGAATAAAAACTTTCAGTTAATAATTGCAGTAATTTGGAATGTGAAATATGAAGTTTATCTCATAAATATATTTGGAACACTGACCTTAAGCAATCTTATAAGGAAGCTTTACACTCCAGTGATGTTGTTGAAAGTTTAAATATGTGGACTAATATTGTTAACAATAGCGCTTCACCAAACGATATTGATGTTTGTATTATAAAACTAAAGGATATATTAGATGGAGTGGTCTGCCCCTTTTTAAACGGACTAATAAAAATTGTAATTCTAGTTCCCAACATACTAATTTTGAAAAACCTTGGTTTACGCCCGATTGTGCGGAGAAAAGGAATATGTTTTATAGACAATTAAATAAATTTAGAAATCATAATTCTCCTGAAAATAGGAAGGTACTTAGCACAATTAGGTCCGAGTATTAGATTTGTATACCAAAACATAGATTAGATTATGATAAGGCACAAACAAGAAAACTTGAACATACTAGATAGAAAAATGCTAAAATGTATTGGAATATGCTTAAACAATCTGCAGGAATACAGAATGCAAATATACCTCTGAGTACTTTTGAATATTATTTCAAATGTTTCAATAATCCAAGTAGCTTACTTTTTACACCAGAGGAAGATGGTATTTATTTCTTGGAACGACATGAGAGAAACAAATTTAGTGTAACGTTTAAGGAATTAAATCAGCCTTAAAACATAGAATTAATTAATAAAGCTATACATGAATTAAAAACTTACAAAAGTGGAGGCCTTGATATGCATTTGAATGAGTTCTTTATCTATGGTAAAGACACACTCTTACCATACCTACATACACTGTTTAACAACATATTTAATAGTGGTTACTTTCCGACTTCTTGGTTTGAGGACTTTGTGGTGCCACTGCAAAAGAAAGGCAGTATACATGATGAAAATAACTACAGAGGTATAACATTATTGAGAACATTAGGATTACTTTTTACCCGCATTTTAAATGTTCGACTTTCACAGTGGGCTGAACATTATTATGTTTACATTGAAGCTCAGGCGGGTATGAGCACTATGGATAAAACTTTTTAACGCATATTATCAACCAAGGAAAGCAGTTGTGTTGTGTATTTGTTGATTTTAGTAAAGCTTTATATAATGTCGTTAGAGAAAATCTTTGGTATAAACTATTTAAGTTAGGCTTACGAGGCAGAATATACAATAGCATTAAATCAATGTATGCAGCTGTCAAATCTAGAGTGAAGTATTGTAATCAGTTAAGTGGCGATTTCGAACGTATGCTAGGTGTGACACAAGGCGAATGTTTTTCTCCTTTCCTATTTTCAATGTTTTTAAATGATTTGGATCTACTCTTTGTGAAAACGGTATCAGGGGTATAGAGATAGACGCGTTCAAACTGTTTCTAGTACTGTGCGCAGACGACATTATAATTTTTGCGAACAACGCGGAAGAATTACATAATAGTTTAAATGCTTTACACGAATATTGTAATCGTTGGATGTTAGTGGGAAACACACACCAAACTAAAGTTATGATATTTAGGAAAGGGGGGCGATTACCAAATAACTTGTCTTTCAGCTATAATGATACAGAAATCGAGATTGTTAAGAATTTCAATTATCTTGGTGTTGTATTTACCCCAGGTGGTTCGTTTTCGGAAGCACACAACACATTAGCCTAACAAGCATTGAAAACTATTTTTAAGATGTGAAGGTACCTACACAAATTTACCGATACCACAATTAAACATAGATTCGATTTATTTGACAAGCTAATTCCACCTGTTCTCAATTATGGCAGCGAGGTTTGGGGTTTTGTTAAAGGCAGTGCTATAGTGCGCGTACATATGCAATTGTGTAAATGTTTACTAGGTGTTAAAAGAAGCACTCAAAACGATTTTATATGCGGCGAGCTTGGGCGCGAAAATTATCAAACTACAAGATATTATAACATAATAAATATTGGGTTAAGTTGTTAAGGACTGAGGGTAAACAATTCACTAAGAAAATTTATCTTACATTACTTAATGATTGCGAAAGGTATCCTAATAAAAAAAGTTGATGTTCTTTAATACGTGATCTGCTAAGCGATCTCGGCTTCTATGATGCTTGTTTTTTTTTTCAAGATGACAAGACAAGACCAGACAAATATTTATTAAGACTTGTACAGTGTACATCGTCTAAACACTAAGATGTTTTACATACATACATTTGGTCACGTTATAATGAATACAATAATAACAAATACAATCAAATTAACAGTCATGTACATATATATTTTTTGGTAAAAGCTTACTATAAATAAGTATAATGTACATTCGTAATTTCTATGGAGGATAACTACTTATAGTTATGTCACAACATTAAGACAATTATTTCTTATAATTAGTGCTTCTTTTACAAATTTTGCTAACTTAATAAGTTCGCATGTATTAGTTGTATTTAACAATTGGTGGAATTTGTAAACAGAAGGTCTATTGTAATAACATTGCTTTAAATAGTTTGGCCTATGAACAGAGTATGGAGAACATTTACAGACAAAGTGAAACTCATCTTCCACATCTAATTCATTGCAACAAAGGCAATAGCGTTCGTTTCTTGGGATATTCTGACCAGCATATCTTCCAGTTTGAATTCTCAGTGGCAGAGCCGAAGTTCTAAGCTTTGTGACATAATGTCTTAGTTTTTTAGGTAGCAAATCTAAATAGTATTCATAATTGAAAATAGGCTTAAACACACGATACAAATCTAAAACAGAACTATTAACAACAGATCTAAACCACTCTTGTTTATATGTATCAATTACAACATTTTTAAAGTGCGTTATAAATGTATTAACATCAACAGAGCTTGGATTATTAAACACGTAAGAAAAACCGTAATTGTCTAACAGCTTTTTAAGATTTAAAACCCAGTTTGAACGTCCTTTGTGGCAATCGTGTAAAGCTTGCAAATATATGGATTTTGTAATAATATTTTCAGTTTGGGTAATTTTAAACCAGTATTTAACAATCCTTACGTATCGATGAACAAAAAGTGGGTATCTACCTAATTCGCCATAGACTGTAGCATTACAAACATTTTGTTTAACCTTTAACAGTCGTTTACAGAACTTCAAGTGCACCCTTTCCAATTCTTTTGACTTTGTATTACCCCATACCTCACATGCGTAATTCAGAATAGACCCAACAAAAGCATCGAACAGTTGGCACTGTGTTTTGGGCTTAAGATCAAACTCTTTACATTTGTTAAATAGAATATTCATTGCTTTTAGTGCTTTACCACATAAATGTTCTTGGTTCAAATTAAAATTTCCAGTATAATTAAAAACAGTTCCCAAATAGTTAAAATCGTTTACTACTTCAATTTGCTGACCGTCATATGTCCATTTTTCAGATGGCAATAGTCTTCCTCGTTTGCGGAACACCATTATTTTAGTTTTAGTAATATTTACCTTTAATCCCCAACAATTACAATAAGTAGATAAAAGATTTAAATGATTTTGCACTTCTTCTGGAGATTTACCTATGATTGCCATATCGTCGGCAAAAAGTAACAATATCAGTACAATATCATCAATGCTTAAACCGGAAGTAGCTTCATTCTGCAAAAATAGTTCTAAATCCTCTATAAATAAAGAAAATAACAATGGGGACATAACTTCGCCTTGGCGTAGACCTACAGCATAATTAAAATATTCTGAATATGATGAACAATGCTTAACACATGACTTAACATTTTGGTACATATTTTTTATTATTCTTAATAATTTACCTTCAATGCCACATTTGAACATTTTTAGCCACAATGCATTTCTATACACAGTATCAAAACATTTCATCATATCAACGTAAATGACATATAATCTGTTATTTTCGTTAACATATTTTTGAACTACGGACATAAGAATGTATATTGCGTCAATTGTTGAGCGCCCTTTTCTAAATCCGAATTGGGCTTCCGAAATGATGTTAAAATTATTACAAAACGTTTCTAATCCACTATTAATAACTGAAGTAAATAGCTTAGATAAACAACTAAGTAGGGTTATTCCTCTATAATTATTAACATTTGTAGTATCGCCTTTCTTATGTAATGGGATTATAATACCTTCCGTCCATTTCTCAGGATAATGACCAGAGTTCAATACCGCATTAAACAAGTCGCATATATGCAAAGCTAAAATATCAATACATTCAATTAAATATTCGTTCAAAATACAATCACCTCCATGGGCTTTATTACGCTTTAGCAGTTTAACTGAAGCTTTTATCTCGTCAATGGTAAAAGGCTGATCTAATTCAGGGAAACGTGAATTTGGTCAATCAAAATTATGTGTTGAACAAAAAGTTTCGGCATCATCGTTTACACAATCAAACAAGCCACTACTTATATTAGAGAAAAAATTGCTAAAGTCTTCTAATGAAATATTATCAATTTTTGTTTTAGTATTTGATTTAAAATATTTCCAAAAATCTCTGGGTCTATGATTTTTTAATCCTTCGATTTCATTAACCTTAATTCTCAAATATGTCTTTTTCTTCGTATTTGTTAATTTTTTATACTCTTTTTTATAATGCAGCAATTGAATTCTATTATTGTCCGACTTATCACAATTAAAAATATTCAACAGAGATCCATAATGTGCATGTGCCATTCTACATTCAACATCAAACCAATCTGCATGCTTAACAGCGCTTCATTCTTCAAATTTCGGTTTGTTAGAAGTAAAGTATTCCTTTGAAAATAAAGAATCCGCAACATTGCGAATAACATCAGTGAATTTATTTAATGCAATATTCAGAGAATCACTGCTTGTACAATCAATATCTTCAATAATTCTGTTAAATAAAGGTAGGCTACAAATAATGCCTGATCTAAACTGGTTACGCAACGATTCGTCCCATTTAAATTTAGTCTCTGTAAACGATAAAGGATCAACAATTTTATTGTTACAATATACAGAAAATGATAAAGGTGTGTGGTCACTGAACTCGTTAAAATCATGTATAATAAAATCTTTAATAAGTGTGAAATTTCGTTCGAGACAAAGCAAATAATCTATTGTTGATAAACCGTTATGAGAAAAGTATGTAAATTTACTCGTATCACCTACTCTACCATTCACAACACGATAATTTGAGGATTTACACAGATCAAGCAGTTTGATTCCGTGGTTATTGTGAGATTTATCAACTGAGGCCCTAACAAAGTATATATCTGGGTCATAGTCAATATCATCGGTAAATCTATTTACAATGTCATGAGTTACAAAATCAGATTTACTGCCAATTCTACTATTAAAATCACCACAGAGTAAGACCTGACCTTGGTTATCATAAATGGAAATGTCATTTTCAAGCAAATCAAAAAAATCAACACTAATAATATTGTATGCAGGTGAATCTTCGCACCAAACATAACAACCGCAAAGATAAATATCTTCATTTACACCAAAAAATGTTCGATCTAGTTTCAACCAAATAATTGAATCATGACAATTTTTTATAATTTCAATTCCATCTTTTAAATTTTCTTTGTAGTACAAAACTACGCCGCCGCTACATCTACGCGCATTTCTGTTCTGAAATTTCCTATAAAAATTATGAGAAATATATTCATTTAAAGAAATGTTACTTGAAGTATTTGTCCAGGATTCAAATAAAAAACAAATATCATATTTTGACAAAATATTTACAAATAAAGGGTCATCATTCTTACATTTAGTAAGTCCGTTCACGTTCCACGATAAGATCGAGAGTTCTCCCCCATCGTGCCCCTATTCCTTGACTGGACGGCCGTCTATGTAGAGGGTGTCGTAGGCTATCCATGCTCTCTTGCCTTGCCCCTTCGCCTCTTTCATCTTCGGAACCAGCTTTCTACGCCTAGCGACCACTTCCGGCGGAAACTGTTCGAAAACGTTAAAGTTGGTACCATTCAGGTGTTTCCACTGTCGCCGTACACTCTCGCGGTCCTTGAAGAAGGCGAACTTCGCCACGATAGATCGGGTCTTGCCATGGGTAGGTTGACTCGTAGAACGGTGCACCCTTTCAAACTGCATGTTATCAGCAGCGTCCTTGGCGATCCTCAGAGCCTCATGAAGATGCGTCCGTAGCTTCCTTTCCGTGATTTCCGGTGTCTCTCCGGAAACTTCCGGCACGCCAGTAAAAATGAGGTTGTTTCTCATCGATTGAGATTTCAGGTACGACAGGTAGTCCCGGAAGTTGTCGCGCTCCTTCTCCAGGTGCTCCACCCGACTCGTCACCTGAGCGACAGCTATATCCGACCCCTCTGTAGCGTGCTGGAGCCGAACGACTTGCTCTTCAACGCGCTTAATACGCGTGTCAAGTGCTAAACACATGCATTTAATGTCTTTCTCAAAACTAGCTAATCTCTCCTCAAGTTTATCAATGAAAGAAAGCTTTTTTTCGACATTATCTAACCTACATTTGATAGCATTTAAACAGTTCATAATATCTCTAGGTGTAGGCTCACCTCCAGACTCCGCCATATCCAAATGTTTCGCAGAATCATCCACAAATACACTAGTATTATTGTCATCAACACCATCAACACCATAGAGCACAGCACTGGCATTGTTTAGCACATCACTGAGTGAAACGTCATTGTCCGCTGACGGGCCTCTTTGCTTTGTTTGTTTACTATTATGACTGTTTATGTCACTACCACTACTACTTCGATATTTTCTTTTACTTTTTCCCATAAGTGTCACTTAAAGAAACGTTTAGTAGCTTTATTGCACAAAAATAATTCCAAATTTTGCAGTATTAATTCAAAATTATAAATTTTCACCTCCGTTGAAGAAACAGGACCGTTTCGCGCCTTGTCACGTGACCCAAGATGTTTCAAGATGTTGGGCATGATAAATTGTTCCTTGCGAGCGTTAAGCAAATACTTACAGATATTTTTATTTAAAACTTGAATGGTCGATTAACTGAGTCCAGTAGAGCCTTTTTTATTATAGAAAAATTGCAAATTTTAAACTTCAACTCTATTTAATGCTGTGTAATATAAAATGTTCAGATTTAGTTTATCAAGATTACGCCTATCAGCACATAGATTGAAAATAGAATGTGGACGATGCGCAAAGCCCAATCCTGCGCCTGTTGAACTTAGGAAATGTGATGTTTGTAATCTTTTGGAAGACGAGTACTACTTTGTCCCGAATGCATTTTATATACTGATATTAGACTGAAATACATACCATCGTTGTACAGAAACCGGCCAAATATGCAAAAGTTCATAAAACTCATGTCATCTGAGAGTGAACATCTCTTAAAAGAACTCCGTGCTTTTGTTTATAATGGTTTATAATGCATTCTTAGTCAGATCAGCAAATACGTACATGCACATGTAATACACGTCACATGTTAAAGATTTTTTGTTGCCTATGTCAATAAAATATTTGTAAATTCAAATAAAAATAGGTGCAAATATGTACAGAAAACGATTTCATTTAACCCGAGAGTGTTTACGAGTACTATGTTCCCTCTTTATACATTGAATTAGTTAGTAACACTTGTATATATTTGTTTATTTGAAATTGGTTTATTGTTTCTTATAAACGTATGTGTGTTAAAAATTATTATCTTCGTTTTTCCCTATAACACCTATTGTTTCGTTAGGTATAGGTGCTATTGTAAGAGAATAAACACATGTATTTGTTTTATAATTTTCATGTGGAACTTTTTGATAATAGTACTTTAATACCATCTATTAGCCGTTTAGAAGTTTATATCTTTTACTTATTTCTCATTAGCCGTTTTCTTTTGTTTTTGTTTTTTGTGATTAATCGTGCAATTGTGAATTGTATATATTAAAATTTGAACTACACTTACACTAAATTACACTGATTTACTAATAGAAAATTTCATTTAAATATATATTTATATACAAATAAATATATATACACATTTATGTGCTTATTCATTTCTTATATATTTTGATGCAGATTTGAAGGTGTGCGTTATACACATGTACCATCATATATCCACATACTGTTCATATACAGTTTACTCTGTTCAACTCATTACCCCTTTTTGTAATTTTTCGTGCAACTGTGAATTGTAGATATCACGATTTGAATTACGACCTTATCTACTAATAGCTAATTTCTTCCAAATCTATACACATATGTTTTTGGTTATTCATTTCTTTACAACTTTATATATTTTGATGTTGAATGTTTGTGTTATACACATGTACCATCATTGTCCACATGTGCCTTGGCCTCCTGGATTTGTTGTAAATCTTGAATCTTGAATCTATTTTAGATAGAAAAACAACGCAAACATATGCACAGTTGCAATTTAGATATAGAACATATTAGAATTATTGATAATTTAGGAATTTAGCAGATATGAATATTGAACTATTCTCAGTTTCCATGTGGGGAGAAGTCAACACTGATACCTGGTTCTATTGGACTCAAACTGGCTTTTAAAATATACATTGATCGAAATTTGTTTTATTTAAACACATTTTTTTTTCAAAACAATAAACAAAACCATACAAATGGGCGTTCACCACATCACAGAGTCGGGACAAACTAATTATGACTCGTTTAACCTTCAGTCCTAAGGTTAAAACTGGCTCGAATGTTAATATTTCCGGTGCAATAAAGTAGTTCTTTATAAAATAACACATTACATGTCGAGTTAAATATAATACAAAAAACATAAAACATAATACAAAACAACTAAAACATAATACATAACAACTAAGACAAAAACAAAAACACCCAATAGACATAACATATGACACCTAAGACATACTACATAACACCGAAGATATACAAAACACATAATACCACACACATAACACAAAATATATAACTCACAACACATAAGAAAAAATGGTTTCCGTACATTACTTTTACTTTCAAATCGATTAAGTTTCAATACACAATTGTCGCCATTTTCGCTTTTCAAATTAGCACTGCCACAATCCACTATGTTTCCAAGATCTTTACAACTGCGTTTCAGATAACTCCTAGATAAGAAGTAACACATAATGAATAAGCCATTATAACTCAGACATAAGACATAACTCAAAACAATTAAAACAAATAGGCTTTCATAGGCTTCCGTACATTCCTTAGTTTGCAAACAAGGTATTATTTCCATATTTTTATTGTTTGCTACTCATTTCATGGCTGCACAGAAACTACATATCACACAGATATAACAAAATCTAGGTAACCCTTCTTAACAAAATCTTTGATCCAGAGTGCGCATTGAATCACCACACAAATCTAATCATTTCTTCTGTGGCCAATTTCCAACCTTCTCAGAAATTGTCATGCCAATCCGTACCTTTCAGCATGAAGTTGGTAGCTCAGATATGATAAAACTAATATGTTGTTATAAAATTTAAAAGGTACGTTCATTTTGGAATCACCATGTACTACATTTAGCTTTGCTAACTAAACCACATACAATAATACACTTAAAATAATAATGTCAGTTGTCAATGAGAAAACTAAAGTTTGCAGACAATCGTTGAGGCAATTCAGACTTGAAAGAGATTGATGTAAATGAAGGAAATAAATGCCGTATATGCAACAAGAAGACTATGTCTACCCTTTTAATGTGCTTTATGCGCTGACTCGTACATTTTTTACTTGGAAATATTTTTTATAATTAAAACTTCGTCTTAGAATGATGTTGAAATCGGACGATATTTTCTTGTGTACGATTGTTTGTTTTGGCTTATTGCCTTGATCGTGTGTTTCGCTCTGTAAACATAATAGCTGTACATGCGATCATAGCATGCACTAAATGTAAATCTGTCATTTATATACTAGTACGCTATATATTATCACGAGACCAGCCGATATATGCAAATGATATCTATTCGACAATTGAAGACTTGTCTCCGACCGAGAATGTACGAGTGTGGACGAGTCTGTTCGACTTGTGAGGACACCACAGCCACTTTTTTTTATCGTGCATGTTTTTGCCAGGGGTTCGGCCTATATTTATATGCCTAGCAAAATTTTAGTGGGCAGAAAATAGGGGGGCGGTGTTTTGAAAAGACCCCCCGCTAATTTGCCGGGTGTCCATTTTCTATCGGGAAAATTATTTCGTTTTTCAGCCATTTCATATATATACTGTCTCATTCAGCGTTAAACCGTTCTGTCGCAATGGGGAAGCTTACTGTTATACGTTGGAAATGCACAGAAAAACGTTTGTGTTGTATTTCAACTCCATAAGTAAGATTGACTTTTTCATTTGTTTTGGCAAAATGGAAGAAGGATATGACATTGAAAATAGCGAAATTTATGACAATTATCGATGCGCTATCTGCTGACGTTTTACTAAACTAAAACCGATAAAATGGTTCCAAACAAACATGACCTAATCGATGAAGATAACTATGACGATTATTGTAGTGATTATTGTAGTCTGTTCGAAACAAACGAACCGAAAAACAAGCGTTACAAATCGAATTAAAAACAAACTGCAAAGCAGCATCAAAAAGCTGTTCAAAAACGTAAGAGAAGGCAACTATCAAAACGTAGAACACAACTACGGAATGTAAAAGAGACCAAAAGCACACATATTATCATGAAACAAACGATGATAGTGATTGTAGTATTGAAAATGATTCCAACAATCATGATAGAAACACGTGTTTGGGTTGCAAATACAATGACATCGATGATATCGTAGAAAATATGTTTCTAAATTATCATGAAACAAACGATGATAGTGATTGCAGTATTGAAAATGATTCCAACAATCATGATAGAAATACGTGTTTGGATTGCAAATACAATAATGACATCGATATCGTAGAAAATATGTGTCTGGAATCATACGAACGTTTTTTGGAAGAAAAGTATGAAGAAGAAACCAACCGTATCTACTTTTCCGACGATGAGTCATTCGAAAGGTACTTGGAAAACAAATATAAAAACCAATATCGCAGAAACAAAAATGTTATTGTGGAAGAAGAATCTGACAAAAAGGCTACAATAATGATGATCATATTGAAAACGTTCAAACATTTGAGACATACGGTTTTGTAGCAATTCGGTATAAGTGCTCAAACTGCTAGATTACAGCAAAATGAGGTGAGCTGACTCAAATTAAGATCAAGAAACCAGATATGATCAGAAATACTATTATTTTGGTTTGTATGTAGATGTCATGTATATGAGCATAACCAAAACAAAGTATCAACGCTACAAACTAATTCTTCGCAAGCGCGAAAGACGCGAAGTTGCAAAATGTATTTCACAATGCCAAAATGCAGAACGTGTCATAAAGAAAAGCACATTGTATCATGAACAAGATGAAAAACGTTTTGATTTCTGTGGTAGAACATCTCAAGAGTGCTTGTCAATATGCCCACTTGTGATTGCTTTGGTTAGTTTCTACGCTGAATGGTTGAAACAATTTCCAGAGACTGTTTTGCAAACATGTGGTATTATTCCCAAGTAGATGTTACAAAATTGTTGATATATATCAGCTAATCGTGCAAATTTTAGACGCTGTTTGCAATCATGGCTTTCCCGTCAAGAGAGTTGTATTTCCAGTATCGTGATTTGAACCAGAGACAAAACGTTTCAAGAGCGGCCATCAGAACCTAGGGTCTCAAAGGAAGACATGGCTAGCCAAGGCTTCATCTACGACAATTTGTTTGATTGCATTCCATGCGTGGTTTGCCATACACACCTCTGGGACATTGGAATCGACAGTTGTGTCGTGTGTGCCCTTTTGTGTTTGATTTGCTGTTCAAATAAACCAATTGAAACGTGCGTGTGTGTGTGTTGTTTGTTTTCTGAGTTTTGTATAGACAATAAAAAAGTAAACCAGTTTTAGTGCAAACATTTTATTTACGCATTATTTACGCATTAGCATACACGATTCGATGCAATTCCAGTCATAGCAATACGATGATTATATCGATTCAGCGCTTTTGAGCTGTACATGTCAGCAATATGTTCAGCATACTTTAAGCAAATTTTCTGCCATTTCTGGATTGAGCGTTAATTTTGACAAAACCAAAGTAGTATGGATTGGGAAAAAAAAGTTCAGCTCAGAAAGCATAAAAACAAAATGGAAACTCCAGTGGAACCAAGATGGTTTTCAAATGTTAGGTATACATTTTCATGTTGATTTACCAAAGATCATACAACTTAACTATAGTGACAGGCTTACCAAATTGGAGAATATACTTACAAGTTGGAAAAAAAGATTTTTGACACCTATTGGCAAAATAACTGTAATAAAAACTCTTTTGATTTCTTTGTTCAACCACTTGTTTATATCACTTCCAAACCCACCACATTCTTTTATTAAACACTTAAATACCATTTTTACTAACTACATATGGAATGGGCAGAGTAGAATCAAATTATGCGTTTTAACCAACGAATACTGTGATGGTGGCTTAAAAATGATAAACATTGAAGCTTTTATCCAATCTTTGAAATTAACTTGGCTTAAACGCGCTTACAGCACAGCTGGGAAATGGCTGAGTATAGCAAATATATATGTTGATTTTAGCAAACTTTTCAATTGTGGAAATCATTATCCTAAAATATTATCAAATATGATTACAAATCCGTTTTGGAAAGATGTTTTACTCAGTCTGGTACATTTCCAAAAGCAATTGCCTTTTAATGCAAAAGATATTCTGCATCAGCCACTGTTTTATAATGAAAACCTTTCCATAGGAAATACAAGTATATTTTTCAAAGCCTGGTATAAGGCAGGCTTACACTATGTATGTGACCTATTTGATAAAAATGGAGACTTCTTAAACATGCATATAATCAATGAAAACTATAATCTTAAAATTGACTTCCTCTTGTATAACGGTATTAAAAAGGCTATCTTTGCAATGTTTAAGAAATTAAATGTTGAAGGAAATTACCAACAGTATGCAAACATACAAAGGCCTTTCATACCTCCTTCACACAGAACACTATTTATGCCTGTTTCCGGAATAAAGCCAATGTATACAATATTAAATAAGACCGAAAAATGCTTACCAATAAAACAAAAATGGTCAGGTAAATTAAATATTGAAATTACTGACAATGTTTGGAAGGATATTTTTCGTGAACCATTTTCTATAACTAAAGATGTGAAAATGCAATGGTTTCAATACAGAATTATACACAGAATACTTGGAACAAATAGTCTACTTTTTAAAATGAATCTGAAAGACTCTCCCAAATGTACCTTTTGCAAAAGTTGTGAGGAAACGATTGAACATTTTTTCTGGGAATGTCCTATTTCAAAAATTATTATTGAAAACCTTTTCCCCAAACAGTTGTTTCCATTTTGTAACATATATACTTTTCTTCTGGGATATATAGAAAAGAATAGTGATGCTGTCAACAATGCTTTTATTTATGCCAAGTCTTATCTGTATAAATGCAAGATGTCTTCAACACAACCAACGGTTGAAAATGGAAGACACTTTATGAAATCACAATATGACAGTCTTAAAGATGTAGCAATATATGAAAAGAAAGTTGACAGTTTACTTGCTTGGAAAGATATTTTGAATGTCAATGTATCACAGAACCACCTCTTTTTGCAGTTGACTGAAAACACTTCATAGCACTATCTAGAGTATTTACGTACGTTTTTTTTCTCTATACATATACGTGCTTGTTTTGTAGAAACGCTTTCCATAACAGTTCAACCTTACTCAATAATACATTTTCTATGTGTGTTACACGAATATAGCCCTGCATTTATCCACCATGCGTTCCTAAATACTAAAAAACCTCTACAAACTACAAACTTTATCCAAACATATCATATGTCCAGTGCTCAATAGACCCAAGTCAAAGCAAGACCTGTTACCTTTCCCTTCCCCCCTTCCCACACTTATTATTTGATTCTTTAATCCTATGTTTTTTTTTCTTCCTTGTGCATGTGTGCATCTCTAAAAAGCGTACTTTATTTACCTTATGATGTCTACTTTATGTGTGTGCACTTACATGAAATAAAGGTATAATTTCGAAAAAAAAAAAAAAACAAAAAAAAAAAAAAAATATGTTCAGTGTCAAGTACTGCTTTGACAACATCTTTTGGCTTCTCAACACCATGGAAATCTATTGCACCATGGACCTCTATTGCACCAACGATCCAGCTTTCATTGTACGTGAAACTAAACAATAAGTCAAATCTGCACAGATTCGCTTTCGTAGCTAGACCGTTCAGGGTATGTTTCGTACAATCAGTGATCAGGAACGACCAAACCGGGAAAGTATTTCTTGAGGTACAACAGTCGATGAGTGCGTGCTGAATCTTGAGTTTGCCTATATTGGTGTTACCAACAACCAATTCAACTATTTCATCGAAAAAGCCATTATCGTTTTCGTTGGTTCCATCGCAGCCTTGCAAGACGCAAGGTATTGATCTGCTTCAAACTAAGTTGTCTAGTGTCTACGTCCATATGATCAATATCATTTGAAAAACTCGATGGTATGCTTTGTTTACTGCTATCCATGTCGATAACTGCAATAAAAATGATAATATTGTATCATGCTACACCATTTTGCGGTATGGATAAATACTTATATATGAACCATTTCTATTCGATTGACATATGCATCAAACATTCTTCATGTACGCCTTTATGTCTATCATTGCCCTGTTTCTCGCTTTAGCGCTAAAAACAAATGCATTAGGTGCTATTAATCCGAACTTTTATGACTCGCAATGTTTAAACCGTTACACAACAGAGCGATCGATGTTACCAACGGCTCTTTCTATGTTTTGATAAATGATTATCTATTATTTTATGATGAGGTTAAACTCAATTTGCGCTTTTTTAACGAATGGATAAACAAACCAGAGTTGGGTTTCGAGGCACAGGAGTTAAAAGCAAGATGTAAAACCATCGGCTTATCTAGATGTCCGAATAAGAGAGAGGCGTATTTGAGACCGGAGTATCGCGTAGTATACGGTCTTAAAGCGAATAGCAATTTTTTTACGAAAAACCGAGTCTAGTGGTGCGTTTGACAATTGAACCGAAAATATACTCTACAATTAACTTGTGGAATCGTTGTATACTGAGATTTCAACGTACGCGTGGATACCATTGCTAACGTATAATTTTTCATTGACATGTGATGGGAGTGAGATTTGTGCAAATGGTATACATGGTCAGGCCATCATTAGATTTAACAATAACTTGTGCTAATCGTTAGGTACATGGTGTGAAGCAAATATAGGCGGACAACGAGTCTGGAGACTACATAACGCTTTTACAACCATCAAAGATTAAGGAAAAAATGTCGCACTTGGAAAGATATAAACACACCAAAAAAGTCGAAATTAAAATGAACCCTCACAGATACATAATCATACGAGACACTATTGAACAAGTAAATAGCGAAATAGAAGGCCTAACAAACAAGTTAAACAGATTGGAAAGCGAAGATCATCCTGACGATGACTTAGAGAAACAAGAGGATTTAGAAGGACAGGAGACAGACGACAATGTTCCAGTTTTCGATCTGTCGCATCTTAGGGTCAGCGTGAATAAAAACTAACGATGATCTACCGATTCAAAACGATACAATTGCTGTCCAACAATTGAACGCTAGCGTGAATAAAACAAACGATGATCTACCGAGTCAAAACGATACAATTGCTGTCCAACAATTGAACGCTATAAAAAAAAAACTAAACAGACATAAAAACAAAATCGCTCGCAACGAGAGTGGTGTTGCAGAAATATCTCCTTTCGGACTGCAAAACTGCTACTGCCTTACATGCTATTATTGTATCGTTATTCAAGAGAAAATACCAGGTGGAGGAATGCGATATGCAAACAAACGCAGTGTTAATAGCGAAAGAAGGCAATTTCAAACTCGTACCACCGATACCATGGCCTGAGTTTACATATTGCGATGTAGGTGCGGTCGAGGCGAGCGATGGCAAATGCTTTCGGATTGATACATACTGTTCACCTTCAAACATTGCTAGCGTTCACAATTTAGATGACAACGTAATATCGTATTTAGTTAGCATCACTCAGGACACTGCGCAAAATATGACAGATGCCAACTTTCGAATCAAACACATAGAAGACAGTCTTGCAACAAACGACCACTTTATTGTGAGATTGGAAAACGAAGAAACGAACCGCGAACAGGAATGCACGTACGTTCATATGCGAGCTAAGACCATTTCAGAAAAAAAAGTGCACAAACCGACTGATGCTTTGCGAGGTGGTATTTAGCAACAGCAAATCGGGACTTAGCAGACTAACATATTGGGAGACTGTCGCTGTTAGCGTTGGTGGATTTATTTTGCTTGAGGTGATTGCATTTGGTTTCATATTTGCATTGCATAGCATTGCCCGACAGAAAGAAAGCGTTATTAATGTTTAGCTATATCAACCTTGCTTGTTTCTTTTTATGATATCACACAATGAATTCTATTCACGAAATGTACACTTTGGATGTTAGCGAGAGCAATGCTGACACGAAAAAATTTTCAGTACACATACGCAAAGATATCAGCGCTTCTTTCAATGAACAAGATCAGGGGGAAAGTATATTCGAGACCGTGTTTGACTATGTCGAAAACAAAAACATTTTCACATTCGATTTGACAGTTGAGTTTTGTTTCGCAAATGCTACAAAGACTCTACATCTCAAGCATTTGAATCTTCTTACATGTTCGAGTTTCGATATTACGTTTGGTATGGACGAGCAAGGAATCGTTTTCAGCGTGCCAGCTGATCTTAACGTTTGTATATCAAAGTCTAGCAACTGACATTCGACTTTAGGATAAATCAACCTTATTTTTACACTGTTACTATTGTTGTGATTTTACAAAAGAGGCAATACATCCCACAATGTCAATTGATCTAGTTTGCGCTTCATGCTTGTAGAATAATTTGTTTGCTTATATATTTTTTTCGCTTATCCTTTGACCGGGGAAATGCGAATGAAAGTTGTATAAAAACATTTACACACAATTTGACAATATTTCGTTTTCATGGAATACAAGGTTAGTTTAAACCTATTTATTTTAGCTCGATTGCATCGAAAGCCTTAGGCTTATAGAGACACTCACGAGTCCGTTTCCTGGGTAGAACCAGTACTTGGTGTCTTCGGGGGAGACACTGAGAACGCTCCCAGAGTGGGGATCGAACCCGGGACCTCCCGATCGCTAGGCTAATACAAGGTTCAACCATGCAACAGCGAGCGCTGCACTGTATGTTCTCAGATGAAGAGTGGAAATAATTTTCAGTTCAACTGCGGTTTTGAGTACATAGTGGAAGATGGTGAAAGTCTAACTTGTAAATCAAAAGACGTTATTTTGGAACATAGGTGTAACATTGTAAAATACAGATCAAGTTCAACTTTGGTTACAAACCAGTAAATGTTGACAGAGTTATTGCTCCTATCGAAATTAAATTTTTCCAAATACACTGTTGACCATTCACAAATTAAAGCATTCTCTCTCTGTCTATTTCCTTCGAATGCATGCCATAGTTTTGTGACAAGGCCATATTGTGGGGGTATATCCGTATATACGTATTGAAGTGCAAAACATGTAGCGGTGAGTACATCGGAGAAACTCTTAATCTAAGGCGACGCATTCATACGCATAACTCTCACATTCGCACAGAACAACATTTGTGTCGAGCGACCGATCATTTGATTGAATGTGGGAAGTACTTGTGCGACGTGAAAGAGCGCTACACTGTATTTCTATTGGAGACTGAGCGAGACAAGTATGTGCGTAAAGCAAAAGAGGCGTACTACACACGATTGTTCAAACCAATGATGAACAAATAGAGGTATTTTTATTTTTATGTATATATATATATATATATAACATGTGCGAGTCATATCAAGCACACTCACAAACACTTACTACAATGGCCCAACAGCAGCTGAATTCAAGCTACGGTAGGAAAATGCAAAACCGAGAACGCATTCAGGAGTTCACTAACAGTATATTGAAACACGGTATGAAGTGCGAAATTGTTTCTGAAGTCGAGCCTGGTGTCTTCTTGTCGCCGAACGATAAGTTGAAGATAGAAGACCTGTCTGCGAAGCTGAGATAGATTGACGCGAAACTCGCACAATACAAGAGTCTCAAAATGAGAACACAGTATCTCATTAAGGGTATCAAGAAAACAAGAAATCTGAGAGATGATGTGGTGAAAACTGTGAGCTCTAACGTATTCAACATGATTCCGATTAATGTGCTGAATGACATACTTGAAAACAGTTCTGGTGAAGACAAAGACTTTTTCGCATTTATAGAACGAATAAAAACTTCCAAGGTTCAGGAAAAGCGCAACTACACCGACATCGATATCTCCGATTCAGAAATGCCAGATACGCTCAACGATGACGAAGAGCAAATCATGAATGATCTGACTGCCAAGAGAAAACGCAAATCTGGTGGAAAGAACGCTGTCCAGAAAGCCAAAACGGAGACCACCATACTCAGTGAATTGGAACTCAGCGATGATGAACAATGACTACGTTGTTGTAATATTGTATGATTACACTGTGTTTGTTTATTGTTTTTTTTTTTTTGGTATATGTAGCGGCAATTCATTGTTAAACTGTAATACATATGTTGCGTTATCAATGGAGGTCGACGCGGTTTTATTTGACGAAGACGAACAGTTAGCACAAAACACTTGTTTTCACCCATGTATTCTCGTCAACACAAACAATGTTCACTTCGCATTTATCAGTACATAACAGAATACGAAGAGCAAATACGCACGTTTGAAATCAAGCTAGTAGACGTAAACTCTAACCTTGGGTGTGGCATTCAAACGTGTGTCACTATGGTCCTAAATGAAGTTAAGGACGATGAACGAATGTCGTTGTTTAGGACTTGGACACCTAGCGAAATTACAAGTAATTTTGATTCAGTGTTCGGGGATCCAATGTGCGGTTATAACCCATTTCAGTCGGAATACGGTTTCGTTCGAATTCCCCGGTCATAGGATTAGCAAAAAAAAGATATAAAAGCAACATGTTCACTTTGTTATTCTGTATTCTACAAGCATGAAGCGCAAACTAGATCAATTGACATTGTAGGATGCTGCCAATGTCCACGAACACAAAACTATGTGGCACTGGTGGCAGTCTATACGCAGAAAAGATTTTGTGAACCATAACAAAACCGACTGTGATGTGATCCAATTGTTACACTCTGCTAATGTCAAGAAGCGAAAGTTGCATTCTGATAAATTCTTAACATCATTCTCGGTTGGGCTTCGTCGTCCAAGCATCAGAAGAAAGTCCTAAATGAAATGTTGTGTGTATCTAATTATACATCTATATATCTAATTGGTGTTTGTGGTTGGTAAACGACAAAGGGTTGACACCGAATCAATTCGTGCTGTAAAACAAATGCTAATGACGTTGATGCACAGTACAGGATGGAAAATGACGAATGGTTTTTCAACAACAAAATGTCTGCCATTAAAACGACGTCGTGCAAAAACTTGTGCACATCTTACAAGGCAGCTAAGTCACTGAAATCAAACCACAAACCACCAATGCTCATTTCACATATTGTTCAAGGTTCGTTTGGTGTTCAAAAACTATTCATACGACTACTTTCATGCAAAGACGTTGCTACAGATAATAGCAATATGCAGAGCCGATACATCTGCATGATGCCGGACAATTTTGAAAAGCGTTCTAATCCCAAAGAACGATTTTTGAAGTTCGCTAAACCCATTCCACGAATACCACTTATTGACCACGACGTGAAAATTGTCAAGCGAGCTAATGGACAGTTTGTCATGAACATTCTATGCGATCCCAAGTACACACGAAGAAATGCATCAAATGACATAATAGAAAAACGTGTATGCGGTATTGATCCTGGAGGTAGGACATTTGCTACAGTGTACGACCCAATCGATTGCAATGCTTTCCAAGTCGGTATTGAGGAAGATAAGCAGTATGTAATTCGCAAACTACACAATACAATTGACCATGGACATACGCATTTGACTAAAGCACAAAACAGAAAACAACTACAAGCAGCGAAAGAACGGATTGTATCATTGAAAAAATTACATTTGAAGCTAAAAACGTTTGTAGATGATATTCACCTAAAGCTTTCTTCACATCTAGTCAAAGAATACCAATATATAGCTTTGGGTAAAATCAACGTGTCACAAATTGTACGCAAAGACAGGCAAAACCACTTAGCAAAGCGAGCCAACAGAGACTTACTATGCTGGCAACACTACATATTTCGTGAAAGACTAGCCAATAGAACTAATAATACTGACTGTACATTAATTGTTCAAGATGAAGCATACACTTCGGAGACGTGTGGAATGTGTGGAAAAATCAACAAAGCTCTCAGTTCGAGTGAAACGTTTTATTGCGATCAGAGCAACTATAACACACATAGAGACGTCAACGGAGCTAGAAACATTTTAATAAAGTCTTTCCATATGTTTCCTTTTGTAAAATCACAACAACAGTAACAGTGTAAAAATTAGGCTGATTCATCCTAAAGTCGACTTTCAACTGCTACGAGACTTTGCTTACGCTTAGTCCAGGGCTTTTGACTGACGACTGAAATGGGTTAACAGACTAAAAGCTTATAATTTCTTCTCTCTGTTTGAAGAAAGTACTGTAAACAATTCTGCGTACATCAAATTCATATATGATACATAAAAGCATTCGAGAAACACATCTTTCTGTCCTTACTCGCTTTTAGGCGTTTACGTTTTCCTGGTTATGATTAATACGATAGGGGGTGATGCCCAGTTGAAAAAGAAACACGACTTTCTGTGGATTGTCAACTGCCTTTGCAATCACAAGATACGTTTCGGCAGGTTGAGATGAAAGATAAGTCACAAAATATATCTATTTAAGGATAGTTTCTGTAGAAACGCTGAAATCGCACAAACCATGTCAACAGTAAACGTTAAAGATATTAATCGTGTCACTGACACCGAGGCCATGAATCGCTTGTTCACCAAACTTAAGTACTATGTTGGCATACAAATCACTTCGACGCTAATTTAATCGCTTAAACAAAGCAAAGACAGGGTTGTATTTTACGTGGGCAAAGAACAAACGTCTTATCCAGCAGCAATCGTGAAAACGTTCACCAATGTTAAGACAAACCATGTCACGATTACCAAGTACAGCGTTCAAGAATTGATGAACGTGTTTGAAATTCTCATGAACTTGTCTGACTATCAATGCAACGGTCTCACGCAAGATTACTCGGACTGGCAATCCATCACTAGCTTGGTCAATATGATTGAAATCGCGGAGTACCCAGGCATGGAAGAGGTGGTGATGTTTTTAAAACGTATACCACAACTGTTTACATTTCACAATAAAAACGCGTATGATAACGAGCTGATTAGAAGATAAAACGAGTCTAAGGAAAATCTGCAACCTCAGTCCAACAACGAACCAAGCGAAATCGATGGGAAACGTGCCAGATCTAGTAAGAGAAGCTTTACGAAGGTGTTCAGTAGAAGCTTGAGTCGAAAGCGCAGAGAACAAAATGTAATGTCATGATTTCAAATAAATTGGACCAACAGTAAGCTAGTGTGTTTGTTTTGCTACAATTCAGTCACAACAGACACCTCAATACATTTCACAAAAGTTGTTTCATTGTGTCACTTATACAAATACACAAAATTCAAGTCGATCACAGCAACTCATCGTCTCGAAACTCCACAATGAGTTTTTCTATCGCTTCATTGCATTCATTGCGTATCTTTCTAGTCGACAACCACCAGTGGAGTGGTTGCAGACAGAATACAGAAATGAATGTCATAACAAGCATGGCTTCTTCTTCTTGTCAACACTACTTTGTACACGGTCCCAAATCTCGTCTGGTTTTGTTTCGTCAATTATCAAGCGAGTAAGTAATATGAGCAGAAAGATAGTCGCAAACATGAACAAATGCGATCTACGCTTTATGTGTGACTTATATATACCTATTTTGTAACGAAACATGTAACATACAGCAAATAGCTATAACTAACGTAGTCAGTTGTCACATATCAAACCATGGAGTACTTCAATAGTTTTTGGATCGATTTTTGTGTCTTTGTCCCAGAGACTGAGCAACAAGCCATAAAAACCGAAATTGACAAAATACTAAAACCAGCTGTTCAACGCAAACTGAAATGCGGAAAACGCTTCCGAATAAAGCAATGGAAAAACAAGTCAGGAGCTGCTGCGAAACGGCTATGGGAAATCATATCGAAACATATGAGCATAACAACCACAGAAAAGCCTCGAGTGAAACGTTTTCGCGATCACAAATCTAAAACATTTCAGCCGTATGAGTTTTTTCATCCAGAAAATGAGCCAAAACCCGAATTTGAGTTTCGGTTGAAAATATCATGTTTTGGATGGGCAGTTGATTTGAGTGTGTTTGTAAGGCTCTGTCAAGATGACAGCGATGAAGGCATGATGCAAGTACTGGATACACCCGATGAAACAAGACTGTATTTCAACATTTGTGATAGAAATGGCGAAAACAACAAAAAAACATTATCTGCTCAAAACCAATGGACCTGCTATTTGCAAGGATATCATAGATATGATTGGCCTACAAGACATTGCTGATGAAGATGATTTGTTTGCAGAATTGGCGTCAAATACATCGTTAGACTTAGAGAGCGAATGTGAATAAAACAAATCAAACACATTGTGTATGTTTGTTAGTCTTTATTTTTATGTGCAAACAAACAATAATCAACAAATGATGTCCACTTAGCAGGCTGTTGTGCGATCCAGTCGGTAAATCTGTATTTCCGAAACACATATTGTAACATAACCAAATGATACAAGCCTTCAACGTTGTATTTCGATAGTTCTCGCACAACGGCTGTCAACATAACAAAAACAGTCACAAAAGCATTCCACCTCAAACCGTTGTTTGACCTCTGCGTCAACAATTCGCCCAAAATAGTCCACATCAAAACAAGCTTTCTCCATATCGTCCATTGTAAGAACATGCTGAGTTACAGTTCTATCCATAAGCAACACCACACATTTAACTACATCACAAAGAGTGACATTGGTGTCATCAAGCTGCTTCTCTTGCAAATCATTGGCAACCATCGCAGCCACAAATTCACAACTTAACATTTCCAACATCATGACACCAACTGAAATGGGTTATGGATATATTTTTCAACCGTTATGCGTTATTTGTTGGCACAGTATTTTCAACACATCGATTGTGAAATCTTTGCAACCCATACAGCAGTAGTACAACAATGGCCAAAGAAACAATCACGCATGAAAGTGCAGCAAACACGATCCAAACGCTGTTAATGTGAGATTCATCATTATTGGGTACATGTAACTGATTATAAGGCTCTTGAATTTGACACAGAGTTTGTTTCGTTGTACATCTATTATAGGATATAGCTTTTGCACTCACGTCGATGTACAAGCATTCTCATCATATGACATTCGTGAAAACACCATGGCGTAATCGTTTAGGTCGAGCGTTTCGTTTAGAATGCCGATTTTCAACAGCGAGTCTTTAGTTATCACATTGACTGTAGTATCCTGCGATCTGCTAATGAGATAGTTGAAAGCGTTCTTGAAATCATCTTCTGTGCGTAGTGCTGCTGGCGAGCATTGACCATCCTCCTTCACCAAGAAACAGGTTTTATGCGATGTCACCAATGTTGCTGCGTTTTTGTTGAATGCACATTGTTTGTACGAAGGTGGTTCGAAAGGCGGTACGGTCACAAACTCTCCTTTATCAGCTTTCAACAGCGCCGTATTAGTCGATTCGCATGGAATGAGCATATATTTTCGCTTGTACAAATGAACACACTGAGCTTTACTCTTGCTGAAGAATATCGTTGCCTTGATAGATCGCTCGATGATTGTTAAGATTAGTTCGTTGCTTACTTGACTGAATATAGTTTGCAAATGAACGTTTTCACCTCCAAAAATGACCAAATCGTATTCGTTATAGTCGGTGCTGTTGACAGTTTCACCAACCTTCACTGGCGTTGAATATACGTAACTGACCTTGAACTGTGGTTCCGTACTGAGAAAGTAACAAACCCCGTCATATATTTTACCAATCGTTTTACTCGGATCGCAGTAATTACAGTAACAGTTTTGTAAACCGTATGAAGAAACGTTTTTAAATGTTGTGTCAGCGTTGACAACCATACACACACATAAAATGATAAACGACCGCATGCTTGGCGTAGAAAAACAAGAATGACATCGAATGACAAAATCGTTTATATATATATAGACTTAATAGTAATTTTCAAGAATCTTGACGTCGTTCTTTCACGATTTTTGACACAAACGCCACCAAACTTAGTAATATCGCAAAAATGCTATTATACTAAACACTGCTTTGATGAAAGAAACGACCGATATTTTATCCCCATTATTGATAGCATCTGAGGATGTAGCATTTGCAGTGGCATTAAAGAGCATTGTGTCATTTATTTGATTGTGGTCTGTTATGTCTGTTTCGTTGCTAGTTTAACCTTCAGTACTTTCATCTGCTAGTGGATAATGAGTTACGTTATCGCTGATATTATTGTGTAAATCATCTTCACCGCGTTTTTCGATTATGTTTGTTTCGTTGCTGGTTAAACCTTCAGCACTTTCATTTGCTACTTTTGTGGCGTCAATATCTTCTAGTGGATTATGAGTTAAGTTGTCGCTGATATTATTGTGTAAATCATCTGCACCGCGTTTTTTTATATAAGCAACATTGTTTGGTGTTTCATCGGGTACCAAGAATCGCATATACTGATCAGTGTTTAGCTTAATACGTATGTTTTCAGTCAGATATAGAAACAGTTTGCCTTTGATTTGAAACACAACTTGTTTCTGAAATTGCGAATTGTCAAATAATCGTCACTCACACCCAATGCACTCGTTGTTACCCTTCTGATAGCTTCGAGAATATCATACTGACTAGCATACGTTTTCTCCGGAATAGATGCGATTGTGTCAATTTTGTCTAGCGCTTCGTTGTACAAAGCAACTGTGAACGATCCATTAAATAACACCAGTACGGTTTCTGATGACTTGTTGAAGCAGTTGTCATTACAACTACATAGAGAAACAAACACGGCAAATAATAGAAAACGCAACATTGCTGGTAAGTTATTTATACAGCATAAACACACATCGTACCTATATAACGAAACCTTCACAAACCAGTTACATCGATAAATTGTCAGGTATGTACATAATGAGACCGTTGGTCAGCAATTCCTTCTGAACACACAATGTCAGAAAGTGAGGCGGAACGTAAATGTTGGGAATGCAAGTACGAACCGCTTGCGAGAGTATGTCTTCTTGTTCATCGTTCTGTGACTCTGTTATGAAATACACTTTACATGGATCCTCTAGTATGATGTCGCTTACTGGCATTAGATCTTCGCGTACCGGTTGTGGGTTTTCAAGTTCCACACTTTCACGACTGTCAAATCTGTCGGCATACTGAGTATCTCTTTCTGCTCTGGAAACACGTCCGAAACTGCCCTCTCAACAGAACCAAGTATTTATGCCCACTTGTGTTCTTTTGTTTGACCTAGCATCTTTTTTGAGAGACTCGTTTGATTTTTATAATGCTCAACAATTTTACGTTTGCGATTAGGTATAGCATTGTCGAGTCTTTCTTTTCCACCGTCGATCAGCTCCGTTTTTACACAAAGACTGTTTATGTGCTGTCTGTACAGAGGATGCGTTGCGAAAAGAAACTCTAACGCTTGGCACAAATTCAAATGTGGATAACCGTACATTGGTCTCAGTGCGTCAAAGCTGGCCTTCTGCTCTGCCAGTTCAATGCTCGGTTTCAGCGCTTCGTATATTCCACCACAGCTTTTCACAATCTTGAGACAAATGGTGAGCTCTTTCTGAGTGCTAATCAGCTGAAAGTTTGTACACGGTAGCACTCCTTTGCTCACCAAAATCTCTATGATATCGTTTTCTGAACAGACAAGCAATGTCATTACTGCTCGAAATGTACCTGTTGAGTTTCAGTCGTATCTGCGTTCTTTCTAAGGACAGGCTAGTGGATTTCACGGTAAAGCATTTGCTGAAATCCTCGATGCCGTGCAACTCCAACACTGGTATAATACATATCGGCAGTCTGCACTTCTCGGTTGGAGACGACTGCAGGTATCTGCCCTTCTTAATGCGCTCGTGTAGAGCTGCGAATTGTTCTGGTATCAGCTTTTTCAATATCTTGAAGTAGCACATGTCAGTCTGGTCATCGGAGGAAAACATCAAGTCGGCATATCGTTCAAACGCAGCTGGTGTTGGTTCGTCGAGAAACTCATGGTCCAGCGTTGGCACGTAATTCAAGTAGTCGTACGGGCTGTTCGTTAGAGCTAAAAAACGCAGTCCCTCTGCATCTGTGAAAGGACACGTTGCGCTAAACATGTACGTCCTCTGGTGACCATTAGCATTGAAATTTCGTTTATCGCGAATGAACTCTTCACACAATGTTATGAGATACATGTTGTCGCTTCGGTTGTCGGATTGCAAATGAGACAAATTCAGTTGATGGTATGGCTATTTATACCGTTTGGTTTATTATTAAGCTCATGTTTTAAACGTGTGATGTTGATTTTCTGTTACAGACATGGCTCGTTGCAGCGAAAAGAAGAACGATTGCGAACTGCATTCGATCATACACAACAAACACTTACCAAACAAGCCCGAACTGTTAGCAAATTACATCAATCAAAACTATGGATTCTGTTTTGCCTGTTCACTTCACGCAACAAGATCTGAAGCAAGTATTCATTCACTGCTCAAAATCTGAGTACATTCAGTATGTTAGATTGAGGTTTCAAAACTCTCATGGCAACGGTGCTGATTTTCTTTTATGCGAACAAACCAACTACGAATATATTTACGGCAATGAAGTGCATCAGTGTCATATTTATTTTTCAATTGCATGCAGTACAGATATGGCAGCTACAAGTTAGTTTTTGACATGCGCTCTTGGTTTAACTGGAGTTCTGAAATTCTCCAAACATACTATGGAAAAACTAGCTTCATGTTTAGTAAAGAGATATCGTCAAAGTCTCGTACCAAAATGTGTTACAGATTTTTGGAACAAAAAACTTTAATCATTTCGCATGAGAAACATTCGTGAGAAAACAGATCTAGTCTCACAACAAGATGACTCAACAACGCTTCAGGAAGAAATTCAGCGCTTGACACAATCTAAGTACACTTTCGTGAGCACAGAATACAATACTGCCAGTAAACGCTGAAAGTTTTGTTTAGTCATTCCAATGACAACAGCTTCGGCCTAGTGTCTCTCACGCAGTCGCCGAGTATATAAGGCGCCGAGTCAGTGCAACGTCAAATCATTCTTGAACCTGCAACTGCAAAAGCAACATGTCTTATCACGCAACCCTAAACACTCCAGTCACTACTTTCAGAGTACCTGTGACCGAGGACTGGGATGCAGAAATCGAGCTGTCGCAATTGCAAAGTAAGTTGTTTTGCTTTGTGTGTCATTGTATGTTACTGTAGCAAATTGAATGTTGCATACATGAATGTTGCATACATGAATGTTTATATGCAATAACAATAACCGAGGACTGGGACGCAGAAGCTGATGACGCTAAGCGTGCGCCCTTCTTTCTTAATGTGGGGAAATGTTCTCAGAGGCAAATCAACCGTCTTAATCGTTGTTGGACGTGCCGCAATGTGCCGTTTGTTTGACTCCTATGAGATAGCAAAAAAAATATACATGCATATACATTGTCATTTTTCGATGCTCTACGGCAAAATCGATAAAGTTTACACTGATAATTAATATGAGCAGGGAAAACCAGAATAAGTACATACAAGGGGAAAAAAAACAAATAATCCATGTACGTATAATGAAATGTTCTACCATATATTTATGTTGTTGTTGTTATCTTATACAAATATTCTTATCCTTTTTTGTTGCTGTTAGAGAAGAGTGGTTTAAAAATATCAAGTTTGTGTAATTTACAAGAAAAAAATAAATAAAAACAAAACAAAAGGAAATTAATAACTGGAAGTTCATATCTGACTGTCAAGTAATATTCGATATGTTGTATTAAATCGTTCAAGTTTATCATTGTTGAGGGCTATTTCGTGTTCGATATCAAGACGTGACTTTAAGAGCGAAAGGAAACTTTGAAATCAGGATTGCGATGCCTACATTTCATACCGAATATAAGATATTTTATTAAATAAATCATAAAATTAATCGTCGATACGTTTTTATTATTTTCCAACTGACCGAAACATATGAATTCGTAGTTGAAATATATTAAAATGCCTTTATCGTATAAGTAATTTGAAAGTCTGTTCCACAGATGTTGCGTAACACGGCATTTCCAAACAAGTGTTCAATATCCTCACAGTATTCATTGCATAAATCATATAAGTTAGAATTTGCCAGTTTGCATCGATAGAGGTATGTATTTGTGGAAGTTAAGCGCATAATAAATTTATATTGGAAGCATCTTAGACTTGTATCAGTACATGTTTGGTGTTCAAGTGCATATATTTTCGTCCACTTTAGCTCCTTATTTTGCAAGATGTCTTTATTTATGTTCAGAATTTGTACTTGTATTTTTTATTTTGGATAATTGTAGAATGTATAAGACTTTATTTGGTTGGTATGATGTCTTAATTAAATCTAATAATGTTTTATTTCTTACTCCTGTCAAAAAGACGTTCACCTACAAGTTTCAAAAGATGTTTAGGTATGTTATTTATAAGACTATTGTATTTCAAGAAATCAGTGTCAGATGCATTATACATAAATTAAAAATCTGAAAAACTATAAAACTTCTTTAGGCGGAAATCGATTAACTGATCGATAAATTTGATACCTTTATCATGCCAATCTTTCCAATAGAAAGTTTTATTTTCAATCTTTATCTCACTATTATTCCATATTATATGTATCCTTAAGTCATTTTGATAACAATTTTTACTCGCATTCCATCCATTGAGTACATTTTCTAGAAATACATTCTTTTTACAAATACGTTTAATATCTTGTGATTGTAAATTTGAATCAAATAACAATTCCCCTCTGTATTTTTGTAAAATAAGTGTCGTATATGCACTTCCACATACCATTATTTTGTGTAAGGTAGTCGTTTTACCCAGCAACCCTTTATATAATTTAAAAACATTTCAATGTCTGTTAACTTTAAACCTCCATTTTTATAATTCAAAATTCGTTTGTTACGTTTAATTTTGTCTGGTCTACCGTCCCATAGGAAATTAAAAACCTGCTGAGTTATATTTTGAATAGTGTGTTTGGGAGGGTTCGGTAAGACTGTGAACGGATATACTAATTTAGGTAACGAAAATGTTTTAATTACTGTAATCTTTCCAAGTAAAGTCAGTTTCCTATGTTGCCATTGTTTAAGGCAATTGATGAATGCATTTATTTTGGGTTCTAAGTTTAGGGACATGTTTTTTATTTTACAATTGTAAAAATTCAATCCACGCGTTTTCGCAGACTCAGATGTCCAAATAAATTTGTGATTCTGACAAAACTTGATTGTTGTATTCTTGAAAAGCCCTGCCCTTAAGATTGTTGATTTTGAAATGTTAAGGTTTAGTCCAGATGTATGACCAAATTGTGCTATTGTCTTTATGAGATTTTCAAAGGAGTCTTGCGTACCGTTGTTAAAAAAGGTAGCGTCGTCTGCAAAGAGTGACTGTTTCATTTCTACACCATTTATGTTTATGCCCGTAATTGTCTCGTCTTTTTCAATATAATTAGGTAGCAATTCAATACAGATTACAAACAGAGATGATGACAGTGGACTGCCGAACACCATTTTGTTTTTTTTAAACTTTCAGACATATGACCATTGTTCATTATAACACTATTAATATCATGATAAGAAAGTTTAACCCAGCGAATTAGATCATCATCGAAATTAAAGTGTTTTAAACATTTGAACATAAATTCATGATTCAAAGTATCATAGGCTTTTTCAAAATCAGAAAAAAATAAAAGACCGCGCATTTGTTTTCAAGGTATTCTAATATTTCAAAAATTAATCTGACATTCTCGCCAATATATCGGCCTTTTATAAAACCAGTTTGTGATGGTGCTATTATAGAGGATATAACTTTCTTTATTCTATTTGCAATGGCTTTTGTAGCTATTTTGTTGTCTACATTAAGTAATGACATTGGTCGCCAGTTTGTTAAATAGTAGTGTCTTAGTCTTGTTTAGGGATTAACGATATGATGCTTTGTTTTTGAAGATCAGTTAACTTACCATTCACGAACGAGTAGTTTATTGATTCCATAAATGTTTCTGTAATGTCTTCCCAAATGTTTTATAGAACTCTACTGTTAATCCATCTGAACCCGGACTCTTATCGTTGGTCATTTGCTTTATATGTGTAACTTATCTTATAATTTACTTATCTATCGCATGCAGACTAGATCTGTACGGCACATACTACACACAGACTAAACTGTACTAAACCCTTTAAGAACATATCGTTAATATTATTTTATGTTACTTTTGAAACATTTAAAATAAATATTTGTGCTCTTCGGTGCCTTGTGGATTCTAAACAATTATAATGTAAGAAACATATTCAGGGTAAAGAGACCAGCACAGAATATAATGCGTAGAAGGCAATAAATATATTGAGTACGGTAATCGGTTCATATATGGCAACTTAATTGTGCATTTCTTTCCGAAGCATGCGCGTGCATTTAAATGTTTAAAAGCTTTTATGGCTAGATATATTGTTAATTTGAAAATATTATGTCGACGTGTTGTCAAGTGTCTTGCCTATTCATTGGTATAGTTAGTTCATAGCAAAGAAAGATTGACCTTACGCTGACCTAGTTAAGCCAAGGATAAATCATTCACGATCGTGGGATCAATTTGCGATAGAAATACACGCCGTTCATGCTACGCGGGCACAGGTATCTGTTACAAACTTTATTAATTATTAGTAGACATATTAAATGTAAAAGGCGTGTATACGTATATGGAGTTACAAGCTCCTGTGGTGAGAGCATTGCTACAATTGCTATTTATAAATGGTGCCGCCTATGGAGGGTAAACAAAGAAGTTATTTTATTCTGTGAATGAATATTACATTGGGTGTTCACCCCATACAGTGAGAAAATGTGTTCATAAATATGCTCAGTTCTACAATGTACGTCGAGGATATGTATATAACTTTATTTTAACCGCTTAAGTTAACAATTCGGTAAATTTTAATCCTAAAACCTATGCAACAGTTATTGGTAGACATAAAGCCATTGTTGTAAGTTTTCATTTCAAACCTCCCGAGCAAACAATTGCCCAATAGAATAATGGTATTCAATTTTACCGCAGCATAATTAACTTATCGCGGAAATGTTTAGTTTTTCATTAGTACATATGTACAAGAAATCTAGGTGAAAAGTGATTTAAGACTTCTGCACCGAAAAAAAAGTTGGCATAGTGCCAGTCTTGTGCCACGCACGCTGACGAGCCGTGACTTTGAAAGTAAACAGGTTCTTCGTCTAAGGTTATATATCTCAGTTATGAAATAATCAATATACATATCAAATGGCATATAATTATTTTGCTCTCATTTTGAACATTATTAATAATATTTTATCACTTTGCAATCCGTGTGCGAAACGTAAGACCATGCTTGCATAACAGCACAATATGTTGCATTATAATGTACTGAGTTGTGCATATGAATGCATGTCAAAACCGCCTGAAATTGTTAAATGGCAATACGATGTGTACTCACCTCATGGAACAAACATAATGCACTGCTTTCAAATGTAGGTCAAATACACTAAAATTGTTTTGCCTGCAAGAAACACACAAACAATGAGTTCGTGACACATTTACACTTTAGTCGAAACGGCACTGCTACTAATAGTAAAGACAATGCGGAATTGTTCGTAGTTTCGCATCTTTGGTAGTATTGCATCTTTTGAGCCAAAAATATGTGAATTTCTAAACACCATGTTCTGCTTAACCTGTGGTTAGATTTTCAACTAGTTCCATACAAACGGTTCACCGGTGGTCATCTACAAAAAATATTAAGATGGTTCTCATCCACTGCACAAAATGGCCGCTAGAGACGACATATAAGTTCGCACAAAGGTACAACATTCATGACATGTTTTCAACAGTTAAGACTCAATCTCTTGATACAAATGTTCTCTGGATAGTCCTGTACGAAACCTTGCCAGGCGATTGCATCTAGAGCTAAAAATACACATATCTTGAAGCAACATATGTATATGTTTCCGCCATAGCTAAAATATAAATTTGTTTTATTAATATTTTCTGTGAGACTACTTGCTAACGTTGAAGAAACTGGACTGAAATGTTCCTCTAAATGTTAAAATTACAATACCAAATCCACTGCAAACATTTTATATCATCTACATTAAACTTTTATATTTTTCATCAAGAAGTAGTAATAGTAGTAGTAGTAGTCGTAGTCGTAGTCGTAGTCGTAGTCGTAGTCTTAGTCTTAGTCGTAGTCGTAGTCGTAGTCGTAGTAGTAGTAGTAGTAGTAGTTGTTGTTGTTTTTTAGTAGTAGTAGTAGTAGCAGTAGTAGAAGTGGTGGTGGTAATAGTAGTAGTAGAAGTAAACGAAGTAGCAGTAGTAGTAGCAGCAGTAGTAGTAGTAGTACTAGTAGTAGTAGTAGTAGTAGTAGTAGTAGTAGTAGTAGTAATAGTAGTAGTAAAAGTAGAAGTAGTAGTAGTAGTAGTAGTAGTAGTAGTAGTAGTAGTAGTAGTAGTAGTAGTTATAATAGTAGTAGTATTTCTAAGTAGCAGTAGCAGTGGCAGTGGAAGAAGTAGTAGCAGCAGCAGAAGCAGTGGCAGTAGCAGCAGTAGCAGCAGCAGAAGCAGAAACTGCAGAAGCAGCAGCAGAAGCAGAAGCAGTAGTAGCAGCAGAAGCGGAAGCAGTAGCAGTAGCAGTAGCAGCAGAAGCAGTAGCAGTAATAGTGGTAGATGTAGTTGCAGAAGTAGTAGTAGTACTAGTAGTAGTAGTTGTCGTTGTAGTAGTAGCAGTAGCAGTAGCAGTAGCAGTGGCAGCAGCAACAGCAGAAGCAGCAGCAGCAGTAGTAGTAGTAGTAGTAGTAGTAGTAGTAGAGGTTGTTGTTGTTGTTGTTGTTGTAGTGTAGGTGTCATGGAAAACCGGTATATATGCATGACGTGTTCGTGCTATACACAGACAACAAATAATTATATTTGGGCCTTACAAAGATCTATTGTAATAACTTTAAATCAAGTATTGAAAATATGAATAGTCAGATCTCAGGATTTTCAGGTTGGTTCCCACACGAGAAATGTGCAAAATGCTTATACCCCCCCCCCCTCTCCAAACACACAAACACACACCACAATACCCCCCCCCCGCCGTTTCCTTTGCAAGATTGGCAAAAATCTCAACGTTCCAAAGGCATACTAATCAGCTGGGGGTAAGTAGACTACACACCAAAAGCTGTAATGTTTACCGACCTCAGATCAATGGCGTTCAGTCCGCACCTCCGATAAGGGCTGAATAGAGAATTGCTTACAATTTGAACAATGCAAATGACGCAATAAAGGATTGTTTGCAAATGAAAAGAAATATTGCATGAACTTTCGTGGATATATTTGTTTTGACGAAATTGTTCTCATTGTCAGTTTTTTTTCCATTTTAAAGTAGTCTTAGTTTACTTAAATATTGCCGTGTTAATACTTGTAAATTATTGCAATTAAGAATTCCACTTTATATTGAATATTACCAGGACCTAAAATCCAAACAAAGTCTATTACCCCAGGACCCGGAATCATTCGGCGCGTCAAATTCCCGCCTGTCGGGAATTGCTTTCAGTCTATTGATAGGTGCATAATATGAGTCCCGTCCCATTTCCAACCACACCAAACACATTTCAAGCTTAAGCAAGTCCGTTCATAATTTCTGTTCGTAAAAATTCTAACAAACAGACAGACAAACAAACAAACAAATGCATATAACATTCTCAATTTCTTGACCTATATAATGTGCAACTCAGTCGAATTTTACATCACTCTCTTTTTTATGCATATCAAATATACAGATTATTTATATAAAAAAAAATGAATGCGATCAAAAGGTACAAGAATGGAAACCGGTATGTAACGTTGCTGTGTGACTGAAAAAAGGGTATTAAACTTATATTAAACGTCCCCAAACAAATTCTTTATTGATATTTTATGAATATTATATATTGATAAAAAACAAAGTTCGCGTTTACCTCAGCTGTCACACATTTATTTATAAAGCACATGCGATCATATTAGCAGCTTTTTGTTTTATTAGAACACATCCAATTACTTTTGTTATAGATGTAATTTCTGATGTTTACACAAAAATAAAAGTGCTTCGACAAAACAACAACATGATAACATACCCCGTGTATTACTAGCATGCTGATCATTGCTGAGATACCACGGGACATACTATAAATCTCGGACAATATGTATAATCAAATCAGCGTATTTTTTCTTTAAGATCACACAACAAAGCGCACTGCATGTATTTTAACATAATTTGCAGATGCATGCAAACGATACGTTGGAATCTAAGCTAAACATGTATCAAGAACGATAAAAATCAAGGAAGAATAACAGAACCAAGTGAACCCGTCAGAAAATTCCTTATTTGAACAATCGAACAAATATTCAAAGATAGAAAAATCGCTTATAATGTATATTATATCTAGATTTAGTAATCGGTTTTCTTCAATGGTAATTTTTCTCTACGTAGATCTAGTTAGGGCTACTTTCATTTTATACCAAAATAAATGACATTTATATCTAGGCTTTTGAGTTAGTTTAATTTAGTTAACAATTTCTTCTGTACTAAAGAACTATTTATATATTGATTGATACATTTAACAAATGAACGACAGCAAAGTTCAAAACGGAAAAAAAACATGCGTACATTGGTGGGCTCGAACCATCAACATTTCGATCAGCAGCCAAACGCACTAACCGATTGCGCCACAGAGACGGTTATTTACTAAACGTAATAAATATAATTAAATTTGTAGTTGCATATCGACTAGTCCGTGTCTTCTAAATGATTGCATGTTTACATCCTCTCTATATCGTGGATGAAACTAAATTGTGCACGATTTTCGGTCTCTCAGCGTTAAACTGTATGTAGACGACAACTTTAAACCATAATGTCAGGTATTTAGAAATAACATGAGTTTTCTTAATGTCTATTTTGATAAGCAATGTTATTACAGCTGCATGCACTTTTGCGTCTTTATCTAATTTCGGATGGTCTTGTTTCGGATACATATTGTAGTTTCTTTTAAATGTTTTATCATTGGGAACATTATATAATACTTCCTTCTTGTCATAGATATTTAAATCAAAGTATAGTCTAAACTTAAACTGAGACATCATATGTTTTGTGATATAAAGCACAACAATCACCAATAACAGTAACAGCAAATGGTTGTATTTATTTTTATTCACAGTTTGTTTGGTTTTGTTTTAATGAAACATCTGTTGCAATCTCTTAGACAGTAGCATTGCTTCTTTTAGGCCCATAGTCTACGTGTCTATACATTTTTTTCCAACGTTGAAAACTATAAAATGCTAAAAATGTAATAAAAACATAGTTATGGATGATTCTTTGTTGGTTGTTTTTGGTGTTTTGGTATTGAATGCAATTAAAGATAACAACCACAGTGTTTTTTTGGTTCAATTTTAAAAACCTGCGGTTTAGCTTTAATTAGTTGTTTGTTACCAAAGATAAACACCCCTGGCTCTGCACTTTTTTACCCTAATAATCCAATTATCATTAATGGCATCATTTATTAATTTTGCCTACTGTACCTACACATCATTACATCCAAGCTGTGCCCCTGCTCTAATATTGTTATAATTTGAGAATACTATTTTATAACAATGTTGGGATTATTAAAAAAAATGAAATGGGCATGTAAACAATATGCAGTAATTGATGTTTAAACTAATAGGAGTGTTTGGCCCTCAGATATCCATTACGCACTGAAAACTATGAACATATTATTTTATAACATTATTTTCTCTAATTCAAAGATACATGGATGTATACAAGTTTAACTAGGTTTTGTATTTGCATGTTTTCATTTCATTTACAAATAATGAAGAAAATGTTGCAGACTTACTTTGTTTAATTCATGGGGGAAAAGACGCAGTATAAAATAGGATCTTGTAAAATGGTTAAAAATATGCATGTACATTGCAAACAGTAAAGATGAGCAGTCTGCAAGGCTGTCCGGCGCCCTGAGGGTGTATGGTGGTCTAGTCCTGCCTGGCAGACAGGATGATGGGGAACTGTTCAAGAAACGACAGCTTGTCACGAAGAAGAAAACAACTGTTGAAGGTACCACATTATAGGTGCAATAACTGATAATAAATACAGCATTAATTGTGTGTATTTACCATACCATATAATTTAGAGAATATTACGTCTGCTGAATGTAAAAACGCATGTATTAACTGACATTTCATAAACTTTACAGGAGAAGCAAAAAACTGTTTTATTAAATTGATAACATATTTTTCAGTATACCAAATTTCAGTGTGTGGTTATAGTGATGACTGAAAATCGCAGAAAACTATATATTTTAATATCTTTTTTCAAAATATAAATAATTTAAAAAATTGACAGTTACCTGTGCGTACGAATATACCTTTGACATGCATTTGCTGTCAGCGTGTTGTAATAACGTTTTTAATGACAAAACATGTTGAAGAGTAGGTTTATTATAAGAGCATTGTGCAAAGAGATCGTTCATGCTTTTTATAACGTGTTCGGCGAGATCCGAAAATACGAGTTCACAAACATTTATAAAACAATGAATTGCTTTCGTTTTTATCTCATTTTGATATTGTATGTTTATGTGAAACCTGGAGTCGTTATAATGGAGAATTTGATAAGGTTATTATTACACATGATCATTTTGATAGTGTTAGAAAATGTAATGTAACGCATAGTCGAAATAGTGGAGGGGTTGGTGTTTATGTAGGAAAACGTTTGCAAAATGTAAATATTGTCAGTAAAATGTTTGAAACACTAGAAAATTGTGTTGTTTTATTGTTTAAATTTTCAAATATGTTCCATATTAGTGATATTATTATGTAATTTACATACGTTTCTTCCAAAGGATCACCAATCTATAATAACGAAGAAGAATTAAATGGCATGTTAATATTGCAAACTAATATTGACACAATTATGTTTGAATATCCACTCTGTAACTTTAGTCTAGCAGGCGCTTCTAATGCCCGGGTTTTTTGTACTTCATACCATCATATGATTTTAGATATATGTATGGTGATGTTGAATATAACAATAGCATTTTCGAAATTCCTAGAACTAATATGGATGCATCCAATTTTAACAATTTATGGTAGAACCTTAGCTGAATTCTGTTCATCGCATGATATGCATATTATGAATGGTCGTCTGCATGATGATAACACGGGAAGTTATACATGCTATACACATAATGGCCCGAATGTAGTGGATTACATTATTGCATCTGCGGAATTATTCAGATACTGCTCTTATTTTAGAGTAGGCATCATTGATGAATCAGATTATTTACCATTAGAATGTTCATCTACTTTTCCAAAAATGTTGATGTAAATAACAGCCAATTAAATGATATACGAATTAGACAATGTATAAAATTTAAATGAAATCAAAGTCTGAAAAATGTCTTTCCAACTAAATTTAGAGCGTGTCTTATTAGCAATCTTGATAATATTTTTACAGAACGTTGCAACTGATGTTGAATTAGCAATTAACTCATTAACGGATGTATATTAGGAAGCAGCAGATTGCATGAAAGTGCATAGTAGACCAAGCACTATATATTGTGTCAATACCCCATGGTGGGATGAAGAATGTGAGAATGAAAAGTTGAATTAATATTCAACACTAAGAAAATTTCGTTCATCAAATGATACCAATGATTTTGAAATGTAAAAAGATATGAAAAAATAGATTGAAGAGCAAATGTCATGCTAAGAAATTAACATACTAATATGAAAATCGAGTCAAATAAGTAAATTCGAGAAAAAATCCGAAATTGGTGTGCAAATTGTTAACATCCTCAGCATATGCTAGCACTAATAAAACGTGTACAAATATAAATGACAAAACATGGTTTGAATATTTCCGTGCCTTGTTGTTTGACAGTAATGCTGACGATATGGATAGTCTATTGACAACTTTAAATAACAACTCTGAATATGATCATAATGACGTATTTAACAGAGAAATAAGTTTAACTGAAGTTGAAATGTCTATTTAATATCTTAGAACTGGAAAAAGTTGCGGTGTTGACGGAATAGGAAGTGAGTTTTATAAACATACAGAGTCTTCTGTAGTGAAAAACTTTGCGAAACCAAAATGTTGCAAACTTAAATACGCTTTTCCTTTCAGATATTACTATTTTACACAAAGTATGCGTTAAAGTGTTTAATTGTGATCAATAATTTATGTTTTTGCTTAAAAATTGCATTTCTTTCATTATGAAATGTATGTGCAAAATTGACTTTCCCACGGGATTTTCATTTTCTCATGGGATTTTTATTTTTTCCTATGGTATTTTTTCCAATATTTTGAGTGGAAAAAATCCCGTGGGATATTTTCAAATATGCTTTTTATGCATATATATGCATGTTAAGTGTTGTTTAACTGTTTGCACTAATTTTCGTTTGAAAATTATGATTAGAAAAAAAATCCTACTTTTTAAATGGGAAAAAAATCCAGTGGGAACAAATGTTATTTTATTAAATAACTAGAAGAAAAAAATATCTTGGGCTAGTTAAAACATGGTAATGTTTAATATTTTTGAGCATATTTATAAGCGTTTTTTAAACTTTTAAATTTTTGAATTTTCCCTCTCGATTTTTTCCCACCTTTGAAAGTGGGAAACTTTTTCCCACTTTTCAAAATAAAAAAAATTCCCTCTTTTAAAATGGAATTATTTTATTTTGTAAGAAAATGTGTATTTTCTCGTTTGCTGTGTGCGTAATGTATTGCTGATGAAAGTATGCTATTCAGTGTCTAAATTATTAGAATTCCATTGTTTAAACGCCCGATAAGTAGAGTAGAACCTGTGATACCGCGGTCGATAATGTACATTTTGTTTCAGCTTGTTTTAATATTTAAGTGTTAATACAATTATTGCATATTATGCTTAATTCGGTCGCCGATTAATTTTTGTCATGTATCAATCTGTACAGGAGAAAATGAGGTTTACTTTCATAATTCAAACAGTAAAGGTTTTTCCGTGAAACCCGGGAAAACGTTTAAATTTGGTACACACGTCATTCCACTCAGTGAAAGACGAAACTCAAATAATAAATGTACGAGTAATTGCCGTATGTCATGTACCTATTGTTCTTATCTTGTATATTTAATCATTTATAAATACAAATAACTTGAGATCTCTTTTCACATTTCCCAAATTTGATTAAGTATTTACAAAATACATATATGTGAATACAGAAACTATATTTGTTTAAAATCGATTGTTGCAAAATAGAAGTGTTAAGGAAATTTTAAACAACTTTAAGCAGTGTACATAAAATCAATTTCTTGATCATTAGTTACGGCATAGTTCAAATACATATAGGTATAATTAGATTAATCGAAAATATGCAACAAAGCTGACCTGTGTTGAAGCTATATATGCAAACAATTCGCTTCTAATCGCCATAGAAATTAATACTCCATGTTTAATTTTACGCGTATATCAGAAACCATCAACACTTTTAAATTCAGTGGCTGGGATACCGCATTTTATGTTAATACATAAAACCATAAATAGCGCAATTTGTTACTGGAGCTGCGGGGACCTCCTGTACAATGAAAACGTCTCTTGCCGCACAATTTGTTTTCTGCCAACGGTTCGAGCCTCGATGCCCGGACCTGATCAGACAGCCGCGGGAATCTCAAGCGCCCCTACTGGTTGTAGCCCGACGCTTCCGTTTCCGAAAAATTCGCTAAGTTAGCAATGGCGCAACGCTACCTTACTAACCATTTATATTCGTATTGATGTATAGGCAAAATTTCTCTGCCGCACAATTACTCTACGCCAACCGGTTTGAGCATCGATGCCCTGACCTAAAAAGGCAGCCGCGGGAACATAAAGCTCTCCTACCGGATGTGGTCCGACGTCTCTTGGTCGCACTGTTTCCCAGAAACGCATTAATATAGTTTACATAGTTAAAACGTCTCCTGGCGCATGAGCGGCGAAACGCTACTTCCGGTTTGCATGTATTTGTACTAATAGTATAGCTCGGAAACATTATCTTGACACTTACCTTTATGCCGCAACTGGGAAGTCAACCGCGGGAGCGCCCGCACGGCCTGATTCCGCTACATCCCGGAAGGTTGCTTCAATCCTCGCAGTCAAGCGACGGAGACGTTCTAGACCAGTTAAAGCTGCATCGTAGGTTTGGCCTGCTCTGCCAAGAGGATCAATGTCGTTAGTCTTAGGCGCGATAGATATTGTGTGAGTCAGATTGAAACAGGGCAAACTCCAATATATTGCGGTAGACCGCGTTGGCGGCCAGTAAACCTCCTGTTCGGTAGAACTTACAATAGCAAGTTGGCCGTAGCGGGACCGGAAGGTTACCCATACACCGCACACGAAAATCTCCAAATACAAAGCGCACTTTAGTTAGTTGTGATTGTGTACAGGCATAAACATGCTTATAATTATTATTAGTTCATTACACGGAGTACGAGCAGTCTTCTCATTCTCATCACATTCGTTTCCAATAAATCGTGTTAATCACTAACTGATGACACTTCAGCTGCTGATGATGACGACGATAATGGTGACGACGACGATGGCGACGATGATTACGATGATGATGATGATGATGATGATAAAACAGATATCAGTACAGAACTTGATGATGATGATGGTGATGGTGATGATGATGATGATGATGATGATGATGATGATGATGATGATGACGATGATGACGATGATGAAACAGATACTAATAAAGAACTTGATTATGGTGATGATGACGATGACGATGACGACGATGATGATGCTGATGAAGCTTATGATGATAATGATACAACTGATGCTGTTACTACTCCCATGCAACAATCCCGTCATTTACTGACATATAATAACGGTAATGATAATGACGATGATACGACGATGATGGGAATCATGATATAGATTTTAATGATGAATTTGAAATGCCTCTTTACATACGAAAAAAAAACAAATATTTTATTGCGAACATTATCTAAGATTCTTGATAAATTTGGCCCTGTTCTTAGTCTTATTTCATCAAAATATTCAAGTAAAAAGTATGAAGTGGTGGCCTCCATACGTGTTGAGTACGAGCAACCGTCTCATACACAATACACTCGTTTTCAAATTAAAAATGTTTATCACCTAATTGAGTAGCTTCCGCCATAAATCACACACCCCGTTTAGTGGATTTATTCACATCTCGTTAATTGGCTAACTAGGCTAAGAACCGTCACGTGTTTATCACCCCGGGCCCGCCCCGGGATTATTTTATTGGTCCTGTTGTTCGCATCTCGGTGGAAGCCCGACCCCTACCTGAACAAAATTCTTCCATTGGTTTATGGCTCAAGCGAGCCTGTCCAATGAAAGTCTGAAACGGATAATGCAAACCGCTCGGGTGTTGATTGGCTAACAGTAGCTACCCGTATTGAATAGGGATACGCCCCTAGGTACCCTGTTTTATTTATTTTGTTAATAATAATATTTACATCATATTTTATATTATATCTTCATAACATATTTCTTCAAATATCTACAAATAAGCTTATGCATGCACTGCTAAGTATAATTTCAAAATGTATTGCTTTAACATTATATAATGTTATAGCACATCAATGTTATAGCATATGAATAATATTGACGTAGAGATTATACACAGTTACCCAGCATTGTAAAAAACGAAAGTGTTCAGCATCACATACAGACAATTATGTAATGGCTTCTATAAACAGATCTGATAATTTTTCTAAAAAATGGAAATAACTGTAAACATCCAGGAAATTGTACAAGTGTAAACATGAACATAATACAGATGTAAATTAAATATCGATTCTTAACTTCTCGGCGAAATTGTGAGAGTTTATATAAAGAAGAACCGAATGTAATAGCGACTCCCTATACTATACATTCGGCAAACTAGTAAAAAAAAAACGTAAGTCTGTTTTTATTTGCTTCATATGACATGAGTGACATATTCGTTTGTTCACGAAAATGTTTGTGCATCTACGTGTTTTTGATTGCATTCTAAATCTTGCAAAAGAAATTGTTCATTAATTTTATTTACTATATGTTAGTGTAGTATATTGTCGTGTTACTGCAGGAATGTGTCCCCATTGTTTATTAACATTTATAATAATAATAATTATCGCATAAACACGTTTCTTTATTCAATTTTAATACACTTAACGTTTCTGCGCGATACCTTCATCAGTAGTAATCATC